>CABFOV010004998.1:0-45846 GCA_902141375.1 Timema poppense | reverse complement strand
GTGTGCTCTTCTGAAATCAAGATGGCGAACCAGCCTAAAGAAGGGTGGTTGATGACGCCATACAAACCTTTAAGGAGATTTTGTTCTTACGCTGTTCACAAAATAAAAACGTTTCATTTTGAAACTAATATCTTGTATGTGTCTTTCTCTATAATCAAAATTTATTTTTATTAATTTTGAAGGCAGCTATAAGAAGATACAAGTGACAAGTGTGAATGTAATACTTTTTAATTATAATTTTAATTATTTCAGTTACTATAATATTTCTTGTTGCCACAACTGCAAAACAAAAATAATAATAGTTTTAATAATAAATTTTATTTCAATAAGTTACGAAAACGCCAATCATACAGTAATCCTTAAGAAAGTATTATTAGACTCTTTTGATAACACTTTTTATTGATAATAAAATATGATTATGCAATTAATTATCTCCAGTAAATTTGTGCAATAAAGAAATAACCTTCTGCAAGCTTTCACATACCATTCTTCCAACCATGGTCCTATACCAGATCGAGAAAAGAGAAACTAACTTGGTAACTAAGTAATAGTGTTTTGACACAGATCCGTGATCAAATTTTAGCTATCTGTATGATAAATATATTTTTATCCAGAAAACGCAAGGTTGGTACTGTTTTTACTGGTGCGCGCATGCGTATAAACCCTGCTGCTACCGCTACAACCTGGCTAGTGGCGACAACGCTCAAAATTTGTTAAATAATGGCGGCTAAACTAGTGCTGGTAAACAGATGGCTTCACGTGGGCACAGAAACTAGGTTGTCTTGCAAGTTGCTAATTTTGGTGTCTGCCAAAATGTGGTCAATAGCTTGGTACAATGTTTACAAAATATCATTTATTGAACTCACATTTAAATAATTTGTTCTTATATAACTATAACTCTACAAATAGCATGTCGATTTTTTTAAAGTGTAAATTAAATGCTCTTACTTTATATATAGTTAGAACCTGGGTCTGTGCCTACTAAACACAGGAACCAAGATTTTAACCTAAAAGCAGATTCTGATAGGCGAAACCTAATTAAAAACAACACTTTATTATGGCAGCGACCATTTTAGCTTTCAAATAAAAGTTATCAGGTACTTAAACCTCCCGATGAAAATGTGATGGATAAATACATTTTATCTGGCGGTCATAAGACGCACTTTTAACTTATCGACCAGATACAAATATTCAACCGCCCGATTAATATCTATCCAGGAGTCATAAGACCAGTCCTTAACTTACTTTATGCCATTAAGAACATGAAAGTTTATTCCCGCACTTACAAAAGTACGCTACCTATTCCTTTCTTTAGTTAGTTATATTCAGATCACCTCATTACACTCTATCTCTTTTAGGCCCATTATGATGTTATCCTCCCATCTGTGTTATAAAGTATCCTGTTATTCTCTTTATTGCTAGTTTGTTCAATCTCGCTGATTTTACCCTTTAAACACTATCTCTTTTTTTCTTCTTATGAAGGTGGCCCTGCACACTTTTTTTTTTGCAATGCTAAGTGGGTCGATTCACTAGAACTTTCTAATCAATATAATTTCGCTTCCCTACTCAATTAATTTTAAACATACGTTGTTAAACCATGGTGTCTTCCTAATATTTTTGCAAGGACCTACATTACTCTTCACTATCCTTCTAATATTATTACCATTGTTTTCCTGAATATACATTTTCTTCACATCCTGTGAACAATCTAGGGCAGAGACCACATTTAAAATTTCAATTTGTTATCTAGCCCTAAACTCTTTTCATATATTTATAACTTGTACGTCTGATTACCCCCCTTTTTTTGTTATTGACAGACGTTTCCTTAGTTAGCTACAACCAAATAGTGGTCTGAATCGCGATCTGTGCCCTTGTATGACTTGAGATCCAGTAAGCTTGTATCACGTATTTTATCCATCAGCAAGTGATCTCTTTGATTATGTGTATTCCCATCTGGCAAAGTCTAAGAGTATTTATGAATATTACTATGCCTGAAACATGTACTTTTCACCATATTATGGATCTTTGACGTGTCAAGTATCATTCTTTTCCCATCATCTTTATTGTTGACATGCAAGCTTTATTTTCCTATTGTAGATCCAAAACATTCTTCCTTCCCTATCTTTGCATTAAAGTCACCTGTTGTTCTGTGTTCTAGCTCCTAAAAGAAACTATCTTTTACTAGATCATCTTTGTCTTCAGAGTAACAGTGTATGTTAATAATGCTCTATGTTCCAACTCCCTACTACCACCATATTCACATCCTATCATTAATTAATTTTACGTCCTTACTGCTGACATAATTTCTCTGCGGTTTTAAAAGACTGTCCCTAAACAACATGTGTTCTTTCCTCCACAGTAAAACACGTACTCGCCCAACCCTCACCTGACCATATGTACTTTGGTAAAGCCACTATATCTTGTCCAAAACTACTTACTTCATCAATCTTCGATTGTAGTGTTACTCGCCTGTATAAGCTCATAACATTCCACGTTACAATCCTAATATAGATCCTAACTTTATTATTCCATGACTCTACTGAAGTAGTCCCCGCCCGGAGATCCGAATCCGGGACTATTTTACCTCCGGAGTATTTTATCCTGAGAAAAGCCATAGGTAACTTCTATTAACCTGTCAGATTGAGTTCATCCAATGGCGATCCAACTATTGGTGTTCAAACCAGATCGGTGAACTCAGAATTGTATCATGTTTAGCTTAAAAATGTTATTTATTTTTTCCGAGTGTTTTTGGGGACAGCCACTATAAAATTGTTACATTTTGGGAAATTAGATTGATATAATATTGCATAACATTATTATATTTCCATTACTTATATTTAAATTAGTCTCTCCCTATTTTTGTGGCAGAGGGTATATCAAACATTCCAACTGTTGACGCGCATGGATGCGTGTCTTGAATCATTGCTTCTCCTTCACTCTAATATGTAGACGAGGTAACGATTACTAGTACAAGGTAAATACATGATAAGGAAATAAGAGGGATCATGTTTCTGAAACATAGAATAATACTTAGGTAACAGAAATAAATTTATTAGAACAAAAAATAAGGTGAGATAAAGGTTTACAGTAGAAGAACCAGATTTAAAGTTAAATATCGGGTACAATATATAGTGTCAGAAATATCAGTTTAGATTATCTAGTATAAATTCAAAGCAAAGAAGAAAACACCTTTAGAGTGAAGGGTCTAAACAGAAAACATAGTGAAAGAGTAACTAATAAATAACACTACTGTAAATCCTATAGTTTTAGAATCACTAGGTTAAATATGGGTCAAGCTAGCTAGCTTAAGTTAAATTAAAGAAGAGTCCCATAGATACTCTAAATAAAGAACAGTGAATAGACGTTCTATTATATACATACAGATGGCTAACAGTCAGGTGTCAACCCAACACCGGTATTTTCCCGGTGGTACAGCCGGAGTATTCAATAGTACATATAAACAATTACCCATACCCTGGGGTATACAACAAAGCTAGTACAATCTAACATTTAATACATAGCCAAACGAGGTGCCAATAAGGGGCGAAAGGAAATACTATCTGTGCGAGCCACAATATGAAACTAGCCGTGTTCCGCACTTTGCGCACCCTAAATAGTAACACAGGAAAGGTGCCAAAAAGAATGTATACTTCATTCACGGGAGGAGTTTACCTCTGAAAGGTCTTTTTTCTTACCAATATCCTACTATATAATAGATTTCTGGTAGGGAAAACAGTCCTTTCCCAGGTAAACTCCTACCGTGAACGAACTTTAGTGCGACACTGACCTAACTAGGTCCTAGACAAAAGGCGTAGACAAACTGTTTGTAGTCATACAAGTATGGAACATGTGAACATGCCGTTTAGGGTGTTACGAAACATTACTGTGCCATAAGCACTCAGAATAGTTAATTGAATACATGAATTAGAAAAACTTAACCACCTGGTCCTCCTTATTTATAGAGCTTAAAGCTCCCGTATTTAAGCTATGTCAAATGGACATAAGAAAAATATAGCCAGACTATCTAACGATAGGTATTAACCAATTAGTTACTTTGGCTAAATAAAATATGTATGAAGGACATACAACATAATCAGTCATTCAGACTAAAAATCAAACCTGCCAGAAGGACATAAAAAACATAACTATAGAGTATAACTTCATCTAATGTCTGAAGGACACATAAAAACAATATTACAAAGCATAACTTTAGCTAGTGTCAGAAGGACACACAAAGACATCCTTACAATAGAACAAACTATGACGGAAGGACATAGTATTCAAAGTCGGAGATATAAGGTGATACTTAATTGGATCTGGCGAAGCGTCTTCTGCGACGCGGCGGTGAGTCCGACTCCTGATCCATTGTGACCACCAGTATGAGTGGCGCTGGAGATTAGTTCAGAAGTTCTTTCTTCGACGAAATTTTACAAAGAAGGGCAGTTATGTGGCACACACGGGTTCCCATGTTTTATACTCTTGGTCTAACTCGGGAACGAACCAAACGGAGGGATCAACGGACGGAAAGGGGGGATAGAGGAGAGAGTGTTTCCCAGAATCGCCGCTAGGGAAACAGAGTCTTAGGGTTGAGACGTCAACTGGCGATACTGAAGATATTTTCCATCTCGTGCGTCCAACGACCAAGACATCCGCCAAGCCGCCATGCTGCCATGCTTGCGGAAAGGCTCGTGAAAGCATGGTGATAATATCAGACTGCATCTTGTCCGTCGTAAGCCCTTTTCTTCTACTTTCTAAAGAAATAGATTAGTTTTAATTTTCTTCTACCTTCTAAAGGAATAGATCAGTTTTTGCTATAATTTTCTTCTTTTAATTCCTTTATTTCATTCGTAGCTTTATTGTCATACTTGCAGATGTTCTTTATATAGAGGACATGCTACACTGTGTGACTCTCGTTGTAAAATTTATTGATTAATTTTAACAGCACCTGTTATATAAAAAAAAAGTCCCTCTTGTATGACAACCGCAGTAGCCTTATTATTCACCAAGTGAGGCTATGTGTCAAGGCCGTTTGGTTTCTTACTACAACTCAGCTTCACGCCTCATCGTGTTTTCTAGGTTCGGTTCTTTATTTTGAATGCCTTATATTTATTTTTCCGTTTAGTCGCCTGGCCTTGAATTTATTTTGTTGTTGTTATGAAAACTCTTCTCATATTCAATAGCAGGTTTAACCAACAACAAAAAAACCTTGCTTTAGTAAAGAAAATTATGCGTTTATCTTCTCTATCTTTTTTTTTTAGTGATTAGATCACATTCAATAATTATATTAGAAATAATAGAAATAATTTTGGAAATTTTTACAAGGTGGTTTTGATTTGTCTCTACACTTTAAAAGATAATCCAAGATAACTTTATGCTACCGTTATTATTATTCACTTATCTTTTGATTATGTCACACTCCGCTGTATTGAACTAAATATTATATAATACATTATATTATATAAATTATCCACGTACACACTTTTCTTTGTCTTTATATAATGTTGAGAACTTCCATTAAATGTGTGAACTTGATATTTTACTTTGTATACTTGTTCTATTAATGGTTGTCCTGTATTAAGATTATTATAAATTTATTTTAAAAACTTTTTCACAACCAAATCTAATTTTAATTGGTTATATTTAAACCTCGGCCATATTTCTAGTTCAAACAAGATGTCTATAATCCGGAGCTTCAAATATAATTGTTTTCATTATTATTTTGCTATTTCAAAATATGTTATACCATAAACTACATTAAATCTTGAGGTTATTATTATTATATATATTGTAAAATGTATTAGTTAATTTTCAAAGACGTTTTATGCAAACTGTTGATCTCTGTGATTAACATTAAAGATACAGGGAACGAGATTTGGTCCTCCTTAAATTTAGGGTATCAACCAAAAAAAAAAATCCTAATTATTTTAGGATTATTTTTCGTGGTGTTTAAGTGTCCGATCTGCTATTTCAATAAGAACTATAGCAGTGCTAGGATTTTCACCTTCAATATGGCGACGCCGTTAACCAAAGTTGACCTCTATACCAGTACACTATGAAGGGTACAGAGGAAAGAAGGGAAAGTCCAATTTTAACACAAATTGAGTTAGTACTGCCATCTGTTAGACAATCATGAAACCCTTCTAATACACTTTAGATTATGGTTAAAAGAGGGTCCGGTCATATGTTTTTTAGCACCTAGTCTTAACTACCCGTTCAGGTTATGCGCTTATGTACTAATTACTCTAATGGTTTTAGGGATTAGGAAAGTTATATTAATATGAAGTCCACCCGCATCTGAGTGGAGGAAGAGGGTAAAACGGTGACCTGGCGGTCTAGGGGTAAGGTGTCAGACTTCTGTGCTGGTGGCCGGGGTTCAATCCTCGGTCCCGGCACAGATTTATCTGATTACCAAACCCTTCCTTCACCTCTGACAATACATCTTGTGAATGTGAGGAATACCAGGCCTCCACCGTGGTTCGGATTCCACGTTAAACTGTAAGTCCTCCATTTCATCTCACAATCACCCTACCATTACACATTAGCGTAAGTGCGCATAACCCGAACGGGTAGTAAGACGTGGTGCTAATAATAAGAGGGGAAAACAATTTTGGAAAAATCTTGTGAATGTGAGGAATGCCAGGCCTCCGCCGTGGTTCGGATTCCACGTTAAACTGTAGGTCCTTAATTTCATCTCACAATCACCCTACCATTACACAATAGCGTAAGTGCGTATAACCCGAACGGGTAGTAAGACGCGGTGCTAATAATAATAATAATAATAATAATAATTTTGGAAAAACCACCCTCAGTACACTCGATTGAGATTCAAACCTCAATCTCCCCTTCATCGAAAGTCTAGCCTACTGCACAGGTAAAATTAATTTAATAAAAATAATTGCCGAGTTCCTTATGGGGTTTGAGATATAAACGTCACTGTCCCGGAAAATATGTGGAATTTATCTTTCCCCCCTTTTCCCCCTGTACCCTTCATTTTTTGTACAGCTATGACGCATGATGGCTGGTGTCAATGTTGGAAGTGCTACATTAAAACATTTTTTGTCCAATTACGGTCCAACTCGATATATTTATAACCGTAGCTCTTAAAAGTCTCCTTACTTTATGGACAATTTTAACTATATCACTATACTTGATTTACAAAATACACTTTTATCTCCTGATCACAGTGGACTTCAATCGCTGGTACGCCGTCTCGTAAATTTTCACTTTAAATACCCTACTGGTATTCGAAGGTGGGACACCTTGTTGCCCTCAGAAGGCAAAGACTGACCATCATGCCACTCTCACCCGTTCATTTGAGATCTAAAGTTTTTTTAAATTATTTCTGTCAGCCCTTAGAGGTTTAAAGGCTTTAAATGTGGCAGTGATTTTCAATCTGCTGCGCATCCTTGGGGGCTCGCGGGGTATTTACTAGAGACACGTGCAAATAATTGAGTAACTGCAATATTTTTTGCTTTAAGTTAATATAATTTGAACCCAATATAAAAAAATTAACTTTTCTTCAAAGCAAGTTCAGGGCTCTTATTGGTCATGTATTTAAAGTATTTTCATTCAAATATGATTTTTTGTACTCTCGTTTATGTTATATATACTGGAGCCGTAAATACATTTTATTTAAAGTACATTTGTGAAAAAATAAAGAGTTTTTACTGAGCTAAATTTTTTATTTTAATCTTTGTAGCCAAACATGTAAAATTTATAGCTAATTTTGATTAAAAAAGTGTTTTATCAAAATAGCACATTGAATTCCTAAGTTAAGTAATTACTAAAAACAAGTACTACTACAAATATGGGTAAGTTTTTTTAGTGCTGTGCCGATTCCGATACTTGATTCCTCGATACTAATGGTATCGACTAGTATCGCAATAATCGATACTATACGCTAAAAATCTCGATACCACTATTCAGTATTCAACATAGTTGACTTCTCAAACGGCTGAATTTGAACGTCAGTGGCTAGACATTAGTTACGCGTAGTTTTGCTTTGTCCTATTATTCTGTTCGCTCAGCTCTAAACTCAATATAAACAAGCCATTCCTTTGCAACTTATAAACACAGTCACGGTCGACACAAGGTCGATTTTCGTTTATCAAAGGGAACTGTATTTAGAAAATGAACCTAAGGAGAACACTTATTTTGTATTGAAATAGTCGAGTAAATATTCACTTCATAAGGTCAATTTTCCTCGGCCCTTTGGCAAGGGAGTGGTGAGCAAAATAATCGGCCAGCTCGCGACTATTATTTTTTAGTATGTTTATTTTCTTGACAAATATATCAATCTATGACCTGACAAATATTTATAATAATATTCTATAACTCTGTAATTAGCCTACTAAATTTATATGATAATGTGTAAAAAAAACTTACTTTCAAGCGCTTTCATTACTTAATAAGTAATAATATTTCTTATTGTATGTTTACTAATCATTGTAAATGTTATTTTAGTCTGGTTGATTCTTGTTATAATTTGTTTAAATAGTCTAATTGAGTAGTTTCCATATTTTGACACATGAAAACAAATTAAATCTTTTTCTTTTGGCCTAGTTTCTCTGCTTACAAAACGAGGATTTATTTAATTTAATATTGAATGATAACGAATAGGGTATCGAGTATCGAGGAGATGAATTGATAGTACCGAGCAAGGTATCGAAATCGAGAAACGTAGGTATCTGCCCACCACTAGTTATTTTATTAATATATTTTAAAATAAGTTTTGAGTCTTTTGAAAATGTTTTTACAAGGGGATACGCAAGCTACGAAAGGTTGAAAACCACTTATTTAGGGAGATGGATGATGATTGTAATAAAAATAAAGCACACCCGCATTAGCGTGGTGAGCGGATTGAAAATGAAACCTAATGCACCCGATCAATATCTTGGTATCTCTATTACCGGTAATCTAATCTATTATGAGACTGGCGTCTTAACCCATTTAGTTTGAAATAGGTGGGGGAATCGATTATTTTAGCGCAAGTTGGCTTGCTTTTTTCGTTCCGCGTTGTTAGGCTATATTTTTGTTAACAGCTACCATCAATGGTTTATTTAATCCAATGCATCAAGATGAAATAGGTCGAGTTTTAAAAGGACTTCATTAACATTCGTTCCGAGAGAGTATAGAAAACCATCGTGATGGTAAAAACACTTTACCAGTGTTAGTTGGGTTCGAACACACAAACACTGCCATATTAGTTTGGACTATTCTAGATTCCAGTTTTGTTTTAACTACACGCTATCGCGCAAGTGAGCAAATTATTTTTATTTAAACCCAGAGCACACAGCCAGACCCCTTAACGCCAAATCACCACGCGTTGAAAGGTAACTGATCCTATTCCAAGGCGATGCTCTTCCAGGAATCACACGCCCGCATTGGTGAGCAATCGGACCAAACGTCAAATCCATCTTGTTTGGTTTTCCAGTGATGAGAAGGTTGGAGTTTGAATACTGGATGGGTTTACTTGAAACATAATAGGCCTATAGACTAAATTTACCATTAAATTCCCAAATGCTGTTGCTTCTGAACCAAGCTAAGCATTGCTCTGCAGGGGGAAAGTGGTTAGTTTACTGTCCTGTTGAAAATTCCAAGATATTTTGAAAGAGCATGTTTTCAGGGTTTCCTACCCAGTCTGTAGGACTTTTGTGTGATTGAACACTCCTTTTTAGTGAAAGGATAAAACGAATATGGCCTTGGCACGGGTTTTTATGACACTTATGAAGATAAACTGTATGAGGTTAAATTCTGATTGATTTACCCTTCCACAAGAGCTGTGTGGTGGAAAAGAACACCACCCCCAGGACTCGACTCATGGAGGGCTCTGCGATATTGATAGTCCAAGGTTTTGGAACTGCTTGGGCTGGTAATCCCCGTGTACGAAGCGTTTAGCTTTACTTTTAAAATATTATAAGAAAGGAAGTGTTTTAATTAATAAATCTAAATCATTATGAAATTTTGTCGATACACAATAACATAACTTATTGATAGGTTACCTATCAACCTGGTGCCCGAACATAATATAAAATACTCTAGCGTTGACAAATAAGCGACACGCAAATACCGAAGAAGGTTAAACTCGTGTAATAAGCCGGTAAGTAGTGTTTTAGAGGTACGAACTGGTGGTTCTTCAAAAGGGATTTCCCATTCCTCCCACACGCAAATGCGTACCATGCTCATCCTTACTCCATAAGAGTAATATACATAAAATAATCTTCCGAGAATCGAGCCTAAATTTTAATAGGTGGCACACTCGCTTCAAAAGAGAGCTTGTCAAGATTGCCGACTATTTCGTCTGTATTCAAACAAAACTAAGTTAAAAAAACGCCTTTTGCTCTCTACGGTGCGTGTTAGCATTTAATTTATGAAATGGGGTTCCTCCCTCTACCCTCTCTTCACCATCCCCTCTTTCTCCCTCTCCACCCCTTACCTAAACTAGCACGCAACCATCTAAACATCTGCGAAATAACCTCTGCAACGTTTTGCTAGGTGAAGAGTTTGTAGCAGGTTCGTGCTCTGATTTGTTAATCCTCCCTTGCCCCCCTCTTCTCCCCTCTCTTCTCCCCCCTCAAACCACCACTCCCAACTCCCATTCTACCCTTATTCTTTATGCTAAATTCTTCCTTTCTATTTTCGTGATTAAAGCGAAAAGTTTAATGTAGCAAAACCTTTTTTTCTCTCCTTCTTTTCATTGCCTATAGTTTTATCGACCCTGTTTTTAAAAGAATTCAAGTGAAAGTGTATTGGATTTGTTTTTGTTCGCGCGGAATTGCGCCCCACCCCCCTCATTCGCCTCCCTCTCTCTCCCAAGAGAGAGTAGGGCCCAGCTAAAACGAGAGTGATTGCGTGAGATTTCAGTTGCGTGGAGCTCAATTATGCTAACTCTCTGATCAAATTACTACCTTAGTGATTTACACTTATGATTCATATATTAGGATCCTGCTAAGAAGAACAATATCTGACAATTGTACAAGTTATTAAAACGACTTTTATTGGTTATCTTCATACGTGAAGTCGTGTATCTACAACTCTCACTTGTTAAATGTCAACACCTATAAAATAATAATAATGTGGCAGGGCAAAATGTTATTATTGTTGAGTGCAATTTTTTTTTCCAAAGCTGTTTTTATAACTGTATCCTATCATAGATAATAGATTTTTTCTTTACAACGCGTCTTACTACTCGTTCAGGTTATACTCTGATTTTATTTTTATTTGTATAAAATGCATGTCACTCGCGTCGACGACAGAAAAGCCGGGGCTCGAATCCTGACCGGGTGCAATGAGGATTTTATTTTCACTCTCCCTCTTCTCAAATGTAGGTATATTTCCTATTATCTTACCCCTCTGATGTAAATATGCGGATGGTTCGGGTAGGTAATAAAACGCCCGTGTAAAATAACCTGCATATCTTTCATTAAAAAAATATGTTAAGATTTTTATCTTAAGCTGTGCGTGCGTGGACTGGCAGATAAAAAAAAGTGACCAGCTTTGGTTGGGACTGAAACTCCGGACAATTACTGTTATGCCTATGACTGTACCAAATTTAAAGATTCTATGAGATCTGGAAGTACTTGATTTCTATATGGGTCTATATGGATCTCGTCTACAAATATTAAGGAATACCGGTGAATTTTAAATATACTTAACATAACATATACATATATAAATATGTAAAACTTTTTAATGTGGGGCTGTATGCATGGAAAAAGAAAGGATTGAATTTGTTAATCTTGAGGAATTAAAATCTAGAGTTGAAAATTCGAAGGTTAAAATTTAGGAATAGAGAAAAAATGAAACCGCGATACCGATTTATATATATATATAGTACAAATGTTCCTTTACTATCCTCTCTTATTTTATTTTCAAAAATAAACTGGATCAAAAGGTATTTAATATTGGGTTATTAACCACACAGGTGACCTGGTGGTCTAGGGGTAAGGTGTCAGACTGCTGTACTGGCGGCCGGGGCTCAATCATCGGTCTCGTCACAGATTTATCTGATTACCAAACCCTTCCTTCACCTCTGACAAGACATCTTGTGAATGTGGGGAATGCCAGGCCTCCATCGTGGTTCGGATTCCACGTTAAACTGTAGGTCCTCCATTTCATCTCGCAATCACCCTACCATTACACATTAGCGTAAGTGCGTATAACCCGAACGGGTAGTAAGACGCGTTGCTAATAATAATAATAATAATAATAATAATAATAATAATAATAATGGCCATACTCTTTAAAGAGTACATGTTGTTTTCAGGTGCTAAAACAGCGTAATCTTTTCACTTATCTAACCCAATATACTTTTTTTTTTAACTTTACATAATTTTATTGTATGGAAGACAAAAATTAGTCGGTTAGAGTTTGGAATAAGGCAAAATTTATTTTGATTGATTAATACTATCTATATTAATAAAACTATTATTGATCCATATTTAGTGACTGTATTATTATTATTATTATTATTATTATTATTATTATTATTATTATTATTATTATTATTATTATTAGCATTAGCATTAGCACCGCGTCTTACTACCCGTTCGGGTTATACGCACTTACACTAATGTGTAATGGTAGGGTGATTGTGAGATGAAATGGAGGACCTACAGTTTAACGTGGAATACGAACCACGGTGGAGGCCTGGCATTCCCTTTAGTGACTGTAATAGGTGATTTAAGTTACCTTCTAAAATCAGTGCTTGAATAGTATGTAATAATTAAGACGTTTCTCTAGCCTAGATAACCAACTATACCAATTTACCAGATTAAATCTATAATTCCCAGACATTTTCTTGGAAGTTTTAAATTCCCTGACTTTTCCAGATTTTCCATGAATGTGTTCGTCATGTATAACTAATAAGTTATTTAATTTATGTGATATTTGCACTCACATTAGTAGAAATGTGGGGGGGAAATATTAATATCAAACATCCCATCTTCCTCCCCTCTCCTCCCTATTTCTCTCACCCCCTCCCTCCAAATTATCATATCTAGAATGTACTCTTTTTACAGGATCCGGATATGTTAACCCTAATCTTATACAGTATTTGCTATTAATCTACATCTGAACGTTTGCTCTTATGAGCTAGGAAGAAAGTCGAGAAGGTTTGGAGTAGAGTTGTAATCAGGCAGGTTATAAGATTTACGACAGACTTCCTCTTCTCGCTCTAAGCGGATTCCAGTTCGGCCTTTTCCTTTCCGTGATCCGTTTTTATTTGAAGGGTACATGGGAAAAGGTGTGGAAAGTCCAGTTTAACTTTGAGTTAGTGCTGCCATCTGCTAGATAATCATCACACCTTTCTAATGCACTTTAGATTATGGTTAAAGGAGGTATCTGTTAAATTATTAAAAAAAGTATTTGTTGGGGTTCTTATGGGGTTTGAGCTATTAAAATTGTGTATAATGTGCCGTTTTCACTTTTTTTTCTCGTACCCTTCATTTTTAAAGAGTTTTCATGTGCATTTTGACAATTCTTAATATAAATTGCTCTTATATCCGCGCCTTAATACGCCTCAATCCATCCCAGTGACCATATTTTTGTTCTCTTATGTGCTTCATATCTTACTACTCTCGGGATAGCCTCAAATTTAAGAGGCGGCCATCTTTGTTTTACAAATTATAGTGGTGAATAATATTTACGTTTACTTGTTAAATATACCCGAGAAAATCACACATACCCGCATCAATGGGGGTGCGGACAAAGGCGTCATTTTATTCTGGTTTCCATGGATAAGGGGAGGGGGTGAATTCTGGCCTGGTGTACTGAGGTACTTTTCTTGAATTGCCCCCTCCCCTTCCACAAATGTGGGTACACTTCCTCTATTTTGTCCCTACTCTTTTATTGTACAGTAATATTAAGGTTTTAAACGACAAAAATGTAATATTATTGCTTTTTTTTGCATTGGCTGACTATACTACTGCCTACCATTTAAACTTTAGTTCCTCTTTTTCCTCTACGTCATAATGTTTTATCTTCAACATATATTTTTTAGATGTTATGTAAATTACGACGTCATTTCTTGCAAGTTTGGAACTATTCTCTACCTCTGCTTCAGTTCGCATTCCCGGGTCGTGAGATGAACTATTGCTCTGAAGCGTACGGCGGCTCCATTTGACAGATTTATGAGTCCCCAAGTCTAGTCCCCGGAATTTAGAAACTATGTGCTGTTGGTGTTGTTTGACGGTAGGATGCAGGACGGAAACTCCACGAGTTTAAATGGAATGAGACTCCTCACTCGGTCACCCCTGCAGGTTAAAAGGTAGTGAGTGAGTTGTGAAGTGTGCTTGTTTGATTCGTTTGTTTTTATCGCCGTGGTCTTAACTAACACCTGTTCAGGTTATACACACATATGAGAATTACGCTAATGGTATAGGGATGAAGAAGAAATTATTTTAGAGGTAATACACCCGCATTTTCTTGGATGGAGAGGAAAAAACCATTTAGGAAAAACTAAATCAGTAGACCCGACCGGGATCTGAACCTCGATCTCCCCGTCATTAGTAGGCCAGTCTAACACAAGAGTGACGCCTTAAATCATTTGGCCACTGAAGTGGGTCGTTGTTACATGTTGATTTTTAAAATAAATTATTTTTAAATAAATTACAATTTTGTTCTTGCTGATGGGCATGTGGATGAGGGCGTTAGTCTCGTCTCGTCCGTATTTTCCAAGTCTAACCAACCATCTTTTTGGGCTTTCCGCATATTTACTATAAATGAGGTAAGGATTCATGAAGGCATAATTAAAACGAAATGTATCTGAATTTGCATGAAAGGGGGTGTAAAGCCATTTAAGAAATACCATCCTAAGTACACCCGCCCGGTTTTCATATCCTGACCTCCCCGTCACCGGCAATCCAGTTATTCTGACCCGTTAAACCTTTCAACCACTAATGTGGGTGCCTTCAGATTTGGTTTTTTATTCTTCATAATACAAACATTATCTTTGCTTGCCTCAAAAATTGAGGTGTTCTTGGAACATTTTGTGCGGCGACTAACCTTGAATCCAACCTAGCTTTTAATTTAAAGTAACCATTTCTTGAACACAATGCAACGGCACAAAAATTTAAAAAATAGTACTACCTTCTTTTACCCTTTTTAAAACAATGTAAAAAAAAAGCTATTAGCATCCCTCTACCGCACCGGTTTTTAAACGCAATCATCACTTTGGTCTTAAATGCCCCTTCCTCTGCCCGTTCTACAAGTGTACAGTAGGGGGAAACAATAATTTAGATTAAGTTTGGGTAGGAGTGGATTTTTAAAATACGTGAATTGGGGTGAGGGCTTCCCCCACCTTCCTTACGGAGTTTAAAATGAGTGTGTGGAATTGCGTTCGCTTTTTGAGCGGCTCGTTAGTATTCATAGGTCGAATCCTATTTTATATTAAAAGTTATTTCCTCTTCAAGAGGCGTGTTTACTTTTCTAAGGGTGGCAAGCGCAGAGGAGTTTTTTTTTAAAAAGAGTACTTGTTTTATTTATTTTTTATTTAAAAGGAGACCATTTTTGCTCGTCCATTTTTAACATAATTTTTTGGCGAATAAAAATCTATCACCATGAATAACGAACAACTTTTTTTTTATTGGTGAATCAATTTACATATTTACGTAACTTTTGGATTGTGGCATAGGTTCTCTTAAGTTCACATTAAGGTGGTTTAAGCTTGTTCTTAGTGACTGGTATAGCACCTCACATCAAGGTCGGTCGGTCAATATGTTATATCCTATTAGTTTACCTCTGTATTTGAAGCGTGAAACGACTTATTTCCATAACTATGCTCGAGAGACTACACAACCGATTTTCATAATTTTACTTTAAAGTTTATACTAGGGGTGTTAGAAGCTCCAACATGGCTTTGAAACAAGCATCAGCTTCGACTTCACTTTGAAACAAAGAGTCGGCTTCAACAATTACGAAGTTTCGTAATTTAAAAATATTGACAGTAAAGGTACTCAATTTATTTCAAATACTCGTATAGGTAAAAAAAACACCTTGGCCATGGGAATCGAACTCTGAACCTTTTGCTGAGCATAAAATGTTAATGACATTTTGGAGAGTTACAATAGTTACAATAGCTGTCGATTAAAAAAACCGACATTTCTTCTTGATTGAAATATGAGGAATATCAAATCAACACTTATTTATATAAAAACAGTAACCTTACCAGATGAGTGCATATGCGATCGTGTGTGTAGTCAGCTTAAGCAAATTGGCGATTCCAATCTTTGAGAGACACAATAATAGGCCTAGGCCTGTTTTACCAGGCGCAATATTTACAGGAGCTCGTCTATGAAATTGATGACTTTATTTTCGGGGTGGGGGTATTTATAAATGGTATAGTTCAAATCGTAATGTTTGTGTCTTCTTTAGGTCTAGTCCACTAGGTTGAATGTTATACTGTGTCTAGGACCTCCCGTTTATGAACCGACATAACTCCTAAATGAGCGTCACGATGCAAAGGGAAAGGTGTGTTAGTCGGTCCTCGGTGATTTTAGCAATAGCGTCACAAAATGGCAACTTCGTGTGTAAATCCTCTCTAA
The DNA here is from genome assembly GCA_902141375.1 of Timema poppense. Lineage (NCBI taxonomy): Eukaryota > Metazoa > Arthropoda > Insecta > Phasmatodea > Timematidae > Timema > Timema poppense. The sequence continues at coordinate 29,305 of CABFOV010004998.1, read as the reverse complement.
AGGTTACACCAGGGTTTTAAAACTCAAATACCTACAGGGGCCAGTCAGGTAATTTGTAAATGAGCGAAGCGGGTTGGGGGCAAGAAAACTTCAACTGAAAAAATATAATAAAACTTTATTTTTATTTAGCAATGTTGTAAGGTTTATTATAACATAATACAAAATATGAATCTTACTATTTTTAAATGTTGGCAGCTAACTGATTATTTTTATTTAACACTGCTCGAGCCAAACAAAACAATCCTGCAGTTCGTATTTGTAACTTTCTCCTTTTGAATTGGGGTATTTAACGTCTACTTTCTAAACACACTTATTATATTGGCACATCGCTTGCAAACTATCTTAACCAGAACAATACGCCTAAGACTGCACATCCCGCCCCAGATACTTACTAGGTGAACAGTAGGATGAACCGAGGCCACACACTATATATAGTGACCTTGAATTAACCCATGTACAAATAGTAAATATCTTCATCGGCATCATCCGGAATTGAACCAGTGTCCTCTATTATAGACTTATGCTCGACCATTCCCACCAATTGCAGACGTTTAGAAATCCCGCATTATTTAAGAATTTGTTTGATATTTTAAATATGGTTTCCACCAAAATGTAGGAGAAAATTATCGGCAGGTTTCTGACCGGTTAATAAGCTTAAATTTTGAGTTTAAAGTTTAAAAAATAATGTAACGACCCTTCACGCGAAAATTTGGGCTTTTGATTTTAAAGCAAGGAGTTAAGTTTAGATCTAGCCTTTCTCTATCAAATAAAGTCATATTTTGATAGGGTCACAACAAAAAATAAAAATAAAAATGGGGTTGTTTTATAGGATTTTCTGTGTAAGTTATAACACATTTTTTCAAGACACTTTAAATTTTAAATTTAAACTTTTTAACAAATCAGAACTTTCGTCTACATTTCGGTGAAAACAATATTAAAATACTTCAAACCACTTCACAAATAATCCAGTATTTCTAAACGTGAAAACTTTTTTAATGCTCTCCTATGTAGCACCCTCAAGTTATTTGCTAAAAACTTATCTACCTTAAAACTATATTAAAATATAACCAAAACCTATAAAGAATGCTGCCTGCCGGAGGGGGAGCTGAGACGTGTTGCAGACGTCCGACAATATTGTATTATTTAAAAAGTGATTTAATTATTTCAAAATATGGTTCACCTCAAAATGAAGTTAAAGGGTATCAACATAACCCTTTTGGATTAAAAACCAAAAGTATTAAGTTTGATATTTAAAAAATATTAATCAAAAAGTATAACTAGCTCATTTTCAGCATTGTTTCACGCAAAAAGTCTCAATTTTGACTGTATCAATGTACACGATCAGTATAATTGAGACCCGTTTCGGTGGACGCATGGTATAAGGCGTCACCCTTGCCATATACTAGACTGCCGATGATGGGGAGATCGGTGTTCGATCCCGCTCGGGTATACCTAGGGTGATGTTGCCTAAATGGTTTTACACTTTCCCTCCGTGAAAATGAGTGCACTTCCTCTAAATTTAATCTTCCTAATCCCTAACACAATAGAGTAATTAGTACAGTAATATATACTTATACATATACTCATATGTGTGTATGTATATTTATATATACACATGAGTGTATGTATATTATATGAGGATTGTTTTATTGCCTTGAAACTGCAGAACTGCCATTCCCGTCAGAAATATTGTGGTGTGCGGCTATTTCCCTTTAATTAGGCGTTGCCTTTAATTTATACATTCACTCTCCTCTACATAGCATTCACTTTCTGGCCACTCCTCCGTGACGTCACTCCATCAAAAGTTAGCCATTTACAAATGATTCGTTCCACTGATTTTGGACGCCGTCAATTTATGGTAAACTATTCAATTATTCGGTGTAATTATCTCGGCCAGGACCACCTCCACCTCCCAGGCCAACACTGACTCTTGTTTTCTTTAGCTTAACAATGCATGAACCATGTTCAACGGAAGGCTTAGGATGGGAGAAAGAGAGGGGCGAGCTTAAAGCGGATAGAGAAAGAAGGGATAAAGCCGAAGATTAACAATATCATTTTAATTGAGTAGGCCTATTTTCCGGAAGAGCTATCTAGGGTTCCAACGTAGTTATAGCTGGCGCGCCTTACTCCGATCCTGTGGGTTGTTACTAGATTCTCTCACAAGAATGGTTTCACAACGGATATTATACGCAGCTAGTCTATCATTAAATTGGATTGCCGGTGATGGGGAGGATGAGGTTCGAATCTCGGTAGAGTGCACTGGGGAGGATGGCTTACCAATAGTTTTTTTTCTCACTTGGGTTTACTCATTTTCTCTCCGCGCTAATGTGGGTGCACGTCCTCCGAATTACCATCCTTATTCATATCTCGACGGCTTAGTTTTGCTGTTTTAGGTACTAATAAATAAATAGTCTGTATCATATTTTTAGTTGATATGTTGGGGCACCAGGGCAGGGCTACTTTACGGCTTGATATTTGGTTTAGAGATGAGGAGGATTGTTTAGAGAAAGTGCACCCTTATTAGCGTCTATATTGTATGGAAAAACTGCATTGATAGAGTGAAATTTATAAAACTACCCTTAATGCACCTGACCAAGATTCGAGCCTTGACGTCGCTTACTAGATATTCTATTAAAATCCTGATGCCCTAGACCTCAGGACCACCGTCATGAGTGCCTTTTCTGGTGGACGCTGGGGAATTATCTTTCAATTACCTTTGTGTTGAAAACGTAATAATAATAATAAGGCCTGCTTCGGGGACCGCATGGTCTAAGGCGTCACTCTCGCAATATACTAGATTGCTGATGGCAGGGTGATTGGGGTTATAATCCCGATAGGATGCACTGAGATTTTCTCATAAATATCTTCTCATTCTTCCTCCACGTAAATGAGTTTAAGTTTCATATTAACTCTACCTTCCTCATGCCCAACCTATTAGTGTAAATATGTTAATAGCCCAAACGGGTAGACATATCGGATACACTCACACAAATAATAGTAATATACTTACTACTGACACTTTTTTTTTCAGTTGGTCCTAGCAATGACGTGTGTGATGAGTGCCAAGCATCTGCTGGCACACCACGTGGCCTGGTACCGCCCACTCTAGTCTTCCAACCCGCCCGCCCTTCACTGGTAAGCTGATACTTTTTTTTATGAAACAGTTGAGGGAGGAGGGGGTGATGTTTTAACTAGTTTTCGTAATACATTCATTATAGCCTCTTTAAATTGTTTTACTTATTTATTAAGGTTTCGCGTAAGCATTTGAGTTTCATTTTACACATACATTTGAAATAGAACAGACCATTCTTTACAATAAGAGGGCATAAGCCCATGGACAAAATATTGTGAACTGTTTGGTTTCCATTTCATAGATATTTGCATAAGGCTAACATTATTCCAAACCATTGTGTATAGACAATTTTCATTATTTTATTATAACTTGACAACATTTTTTTATTGAAAATGACACGTTGGCGTTAATGTTGGTACAAAGTTATTCTTGTACACTGCTACCGGTACTGACTATAAACGACTATTTATCTAGACATCAAACCCAAAGTCACAACTAATAAGATGAAAAAGTAGATTATTAAAAAAATGAATTGCACCAATATTTTTTATTGAAGAGAGGCCGGAAAATCACGTTGTATGAAATATCGATCCTTAGCGCAGCCAATGGGCAATTGACCAAACCTGGGTCAAGAATCGGGGTATTAAAATGTATCGAAACTCTAATCCGTAGTCAAGGTCTCATAGATGTGTGTGTATAGTCCAATTTTCATATGGAGGGCAGCTAGAAAAATTACTAGATCTACTTTCACATACTAATACAATAATTCTTGTGATCTGCAGCTGTCATTTTGGTAGAAATCATCAATTTCTGTAAAATAACACAAATAATATAGTAAAATGTTATCAACTTTGACAGCAAAAGTTTATATTTTCTAAAAGTGCCTTCCAACGAAAATTGGACTGAAGTTACACTAGAATTAAACCATTTTACCTATTATATCTTCGTCAGCTACCCAAGAATGACGCGGTGGATGTCGGTGCGTTCGTTTTTCATTTGTCTTCCTCCTCTATCTGCAAGGGAGAGTTCGCTATAAACCGACTAGGAGAATGTAGTATGTGAACGAACCAGACACTTGTCGCGGTGGCTTAGTCCATTATTTTACATAGTATGAATTATTGTGCAGCCTTGCTTATTTTCTACTATCCGTGCTGTTGTATGGCCACGTGGCTTAAGGCGTCACTATCCGCTAACGTAGAGGATGAGTTTCGAATCTGGCGCAGATTGAACTATGCAGATTAAATCAACACAACCATTATTTTCTAGGCATTCTTGCCATTTAAGCAAGACGTAAATAATTATATTTAATTAGGACTCAGTTTATATTTAACCTATATTTTTATTCTTATCTTTAATTTAATGCTTATTAGTAACGTATTAATTAATATGTTTTTAGCTGCTCTGATTAAAAAAAATTACTTGGCATATAATCCCTGTGAGTCATTTCTTATTTTTTGTTTTTTCATTTATAGAGTAGACCTACATTTAAACAATATTTAGAGCATAGGGTCTATACTGCACATTTTGAAAAATTTCAAACAAAATTGGTTAAGTATTTTCTTGCAAAATGAGTGTTTGCAATGTCTAAAATAATAACCATGACGTAATGTATTCTATAACAAATTATATGATGATAACAACTATGCATACACAACTTTCGGGGAACTTTAACTTAATATATTTGAAAAAGCCGTAGTTACATTTTAATAGCACTTTTAAAAACATTTAAGGGGATTATTTTCTAATTTTAAAAGGCATATTTAATTTATTTTTAGGGCATCTACTGAGTCCTGATGATAATGTGAAAAAAATATTGTAGGCCCACCTTATGCGAATCATCTAAACAAAACTCTTTCCCTCACAATTAAAACATTCATCAATTGATAATTAAATAAAGTGCGGCTGTTTTCATTGTTCTAATAATGTAACTTAAGTAATAATTTATTTTGCACTGGTATTCCTTCCGTTTGTTTGGGAAAAAAAAGCGTGAAATGCTTTCGCTTGCTGAAATTAATCACAGCGTAACGGAAATGGCGGGACGAGAACAAAGCAGCTGGCGTTTATCAACGACTACTGCGTTTCTATCCAGACAATTGAAAACCGGACCCAACCCCTTTTTCGACCACTAATTGTATTTAGATTGCAATCATCGCTGTAGGATATACATCACGCGTTGCAACTTTAACGGATCATGTCGATTACTTGTAAGCCGCCATTTTGTTTTGTACTCTAACGCCCCTGGCAATTTTATTGTGAAACGAACGATATAGGGGAAAATGTAATAATCCCATTTACGGTTTTTATCGATTCATAATAGAATAGAGATTTGCAAGGGAATGGGGGGCGGTGTATTGATTTTATTCCCCTGCGAACTATCACTTGTAATGTGGAATAATATTAATTTTGATGCTCAAACAGATTAAAAAGTAGATAAAGGAGTAACCTTAAAAAAGTTCACCCGATTTATATTCGTATGGTTTTCTAGTTCTACAGCATATCTTGCTGAATGAGTTTTTATTATTCTGCACATTTGTTTGGATATTAATTCATTACGAGTAAGCTTACGTACGCTGTCATGATAATTTTTATTGAACCGTTTAAAAGAAATTATATGACAATATGAATCATGGCATTATTAATTGTATATTAGTTAAGCTTACCATATTGTGTGTACAGTTTGATTCACAAAAATCAGCCCCATTATAAAATGTTTATTAATGGACACACTTTGTGTGCTTATTTAAATGTACTCTACAAATAGAATTTGATATCATATTAAAAATTATATTAGTCCTATAGTTGCTTTTGAGATATATTTACTATACAATCTTATCCAAAAAACTATGATTTGAAACTAAAATTTGTTTTTATTGTTAAAAAAAATCAATATTCGAGCCTGAAATACATAATAAATTACTTTTTATGATATTTTTATTCAATTTGGGGCTAGAGGCGTACACTTTCAAAATACAAGGATTATCTTCAAACGACTTACGAACTAAATTGACCTAGGAAATAATTACAAACCTCAAACCCCTAACATTTTATTCTCCACCGGGAATGGAACTAGATACCACAAGCCTTTAATTCAGTTCCTCTAATAACTCTTCCGTGGAAATGGTCAACATATTGCAACATTTTACTTTTGTAACCTAATGAATCTCAATTGCTTACTAAATTTTTACATTAACACGTTTAACACTATAATTAGCTTGAATGAACAAGGTCGTTTAGAAGAAGTGCAACCATATTATCTTGAGAAGAGGACGATAAACTCCACAATCACAAGCCATCCCTAGTGCACCCATCCGATTCGAACCCCGACAACCTCGTTCCCTGGTGAACCGAACAAGGCGAAATTAACGCGTTTGTCCGTATGTCCATCAGTTATAATTCCAGGAAAGTGTAAAACACAAATAAAGTAATCAAATTACGTTGACCACGCATTTAAAAAGGTATCCTGCGTGTAGAAATGTCATTGGAGCAATTTAGGGTCTCATTTTTGTGTAAAATCTCATTTGTTTATGTTGATTTTTAGTTTATTCTTGTTAATTTCCGGCAAAACAATGATTCCGTTAGTTGAATTGGTCTGATTTAATCGGACAATTCAACTCCAATATTTAAATTGAATAGACACTTTTTTATATCAACTTGTCAGATTTCTAATATTTAAATTAAACTTTTCGTCGTAGTGATTGCTATAAATCACTTTTGTATAATTACATATTCATAAAAGTGATAATCCAAAAGGTCGTTTGTTCGTATGTGTGTGCTTTTATTGGAAAATAAAATACATACAATGGATGATGTTTTACTGAGTGCTTTATATATAGATTTTAATATCCTACTCTTTAACGTTGAAAGTTGCTTTGATCGTTAAGTAATAACAAGTCGACAATTTTGGATTAGACTTTTTTTATTTCAATATTAGTTTTTTAATCTATTTTATGCTTTATTGTATTTTTAATCTTTAAGCACAAATAAAATGATCATGTACGTTATTTAGTTAGATACTCTGACATTTCTGATGGAAAAAATGTATAAATCCATTATCAAAATAAACCATGAATGAAAAGTGGACTATAGAAACGTAATTAGCAAGAAGGGATCCACTTCGGTTCTCAAATGGTCTAAAAAGCGTCACTCTCATAATAGACTGGATTGCCAATGACGGGGATGTTGGGGCTTGGATCCCGGCTGGATATTGGTGCTTTTTTTTTTATCCCCACGTCTTATTACCCGTTCGGATTCTATGTATATGTACTAATCATGCCAGTGGTTTTAGGGGTGAGGAAGGTATTATTTATAGGAAGTTGACACGCATTTTCGTGGAGGGATAGTGGAAACCTTTTTAGAAAAAACCCGACCGAGATTCGAACCTTAATCTCCACGTCTTCGGCAGTCCATTCTACTGCGAGAGTGACGCTTTAGACCATGTGGCCACCGAGGTGGGCCTGGATATACTGAGGGTGTTTTTTCTCCTAATTATCACTCTACCTTATCTCTAATGCGGGTACATTAAGTATATATTCAACCTTTCTCATCCCTATCCGATTGGTATGGATATAAATACAACCCAAACGGGTAGTTAAACGTTGTGTAGACAAAAAAAGAGCTGGCAATATCATTTTTATAATACTACATCAGGAGGTAGGGTCGAAGAACATCGAAACCGCGAAACAGGGAGAAACCTCATCAAAAGCGCATGAAGGAATGAATCAAAAGCGCATGGGGGGAAAGCAACTGTATGGCAACATGGCAACCATGTGTTGCAAACCCCCCTCATTATTTACAATAGTGGTTAGGTTAAATTAGGTTGATAACTGACTAATACATGAAACTCTCGCTACTTGCAATTTCTGAAAAATATACTTTTCTTAAGCTGTTTCTATATGGGCAGGGGTGGACTGTCAGATTCCAAGCGGCCCAGAATTACAAATATGATGGCCCTTGGCATTAATATCAACCACTGAAGCTATGTTTCAGCGTAGTATGAAGTGGGGAGGTGAAGTAGCTATATATTTATTATTAGTTAGTTTAATCCCAAGACCATTACATCTACATTATCGACGATCAGTTTATACTTTCTTCTGACATGAGCAAAAATGCTTTTAAATACCTAAGACAATAACTCAGTCTCTCTATTAATTAATTTAAGTTTGTAAAATGATCCTCCACTTGTTACTAGTTTATAAACAACATTAAGAAATACAAACGGGATGATTTTAAATTAAATGCCATCATGTATTATGTATTCTGGGCACCTCAGGCTTACTCAATAGAACTTTTGATTAAAATTTAAATTAAAAACTCATTAAAATTGAACGAGTATATTTATTTTAGTTTAAAGTAGGTAGTTGCGGGAGCCCAAATCAAACCGGCCCAGTCCACCCCTGCATATGGGGATCATAGACTACAAATAATGGTGCGCTTTTGATGTACTGTACATACCTTGCGCGCTTCTGAAATATTCCAAAGCAGGTACACGAATTCTGCCTGTGCGCTTTCCGGCGGGGGAGATTTAAGATAACATGTCTGGTTCTGAGGGACGACCGAGGAGTAGCGGGGGGAAATGAGGTTGAGGGAAGAGTGAAGTGAATCTGTTAATACTTTTAATTACTTACTAATTAAGACCCATAATATTCTGAAATCCTAATAAACCGTATTGCTATCACTAGTTGACTAATTTCAATGGTATATCTTATGAATAATCCCGGCCTACTGCGAATCCTTCTGAACCAATTGCTAAAGATGTCGGTAAAAACACGCACACAGCTGTATAGGGATTTATCTTTTCTCGTAACTGTACAATCTTTTATCGTCTCCCAAAAAGGAATAACTTGTGTAGTTGTCTACGATTGGTTGATTCGCCATGTCCTGCTTGACCTTGGCTTCTTTACAGACTTCGATGCGTTTACGGTTTGTTTGTTTTTTCCTTAGAGGGGAAAAAAAAAAGAATAGAAAATGTTGACAAATATGTTAACCAGGAGATTTCATATCGGGTTTGGGAGTGTGGGGAGTATACGTAGTTCGCATGGACCAGGGGTCGGCGAACAGAGGTAAATTACTTCAAATGAGGTAAAAATTAAATTCTTGGGGTAATGAGGGTTTTAGAGATATAAATAAAATTATATAACAAGCGCGTTCCTTGTTACGACATACATTTTTCTTCTGGCAACACTGCATCTTGCCAATATAATAGACGTGTTTAGGGGACGTCACGCCATGTTACTCTCCAATATTTAGCTGATATTGTTGAGTATGTGAATGCGTTGAACAAAGAATTGCAAGGAAAACACATCAATATAATTTCAGCCACAGAAAAGATTTCAGCATTTGGATCAAAACTTTTATATTGGAGACAGAAAGCAGAACAAAACAAAATAGCTTCCTTTTCAAAGTTAGCTTTGTTTTTTGAAGTTTGTGAAAATATTACCTTTGACGACATCAAGGATACAGCTATAAGGCATCTTACCAATCTCAAAGAGTGGTTCTCTGTTTACTTTCCAGATCTTTATTCACACGCTCTCAGTTTGGTTGTAGATCCCTTTAAATGTGAAATTGCTGATATACCAGAAGAACCTCAAGGGTTGACAAAGGCACTTCTTGAACTTGTCAACAGCTTCAAAGGCTTTCACAATTGCACACGAGGAGGCAGTCAAAAGGTTGCTGCCGTTTTCAACAACCTACCTTTGTGAACAAGGATTTTCCACTCTCAAGGACACACAAAAACAAAGCAGGGAAATGGATTGGACCCCGAAGACAGTATCCAAATTTCTCTGACATCAAAATGCTCCAATTTTGATGTTATTGTATCAAAAATGAAACATCATTTCTCGAAAACCTGAGGTGAAAAAAGTTTTCAAAAAATCCTTTTGTTTCATAATGAGGACATTCATTTATTTAATACTTTTCATATTTCTTATTGTATTCTCCGTATGAAAATAAATACATTTAATAAACCTTTTGAATTTGAATAATCTATTCTATAATGTTCTCGCTTTCAAATCAGGGGGGTAACGTCGGCGTTAATAAATACATTTTGGGGTACTAGGTATAAAAGTTCCCCGACCCCTGGCATAGACCCTTTTCAAGCTCACACCACATAGAGCAAGCCATCTCTCCAGCATGTATCCTTAAGGTGGGGGTGTAGTGGACGCAAGAAAAGGACAGTGTTTTTGCAGTTTTTACATCAAACAATTTTTCTGGTCAAAATAAATCAAATATTTCCTCAGTATAGACATAAAGTAAATGTTCTTAACATGGTGACCTCCACAGTTCTTGAATATTTGTCAAGTGTGTCCTGGAATTTAATGACAATTTTTTCTCTTCATTTAACAAAAAATTATCATCTAATACCACTTCGCTCATGATAGAGTTTCTTTCAAGAACTGTTGAGGTCACCACGGAAAGAAAATTAAGCTCTTATGTTTCTACTGAAGCAATATATTTTTTATTTTGGCAAAAAAAAAATCACTTTGCTATAAAAACTGCAAAAACACTGTCCTTTTCTCGCGTTCCTAACACCCCACCCTAAAAGGCCCTGCTTCAAGCTGCGTAATATCTCCATCTATATCCTCCAAGGGCCTTGCTTCAAGAATACACTTAGTCTCTCCTGCCTATATCTTTCAAGGACCTTGCTTCAAGAATACACTTACTCTCTCCTGCCTATATCCACCAAGGACCCTGCTTCAAGTATACACATAATCTAACCAGCCTATATCCTCCTAGAACCCTACTTGAAGTGTACACCACTTAATCTCTCCTGCCTATATCTTCCAAGGACCTTGCTTCAAGAATACACTTAGTCTCTCCTGCCTATATCTTCCAAGGACCCTGCTTCAAGAATACACTTAATCTCTCCTGTCTATATCCTCCTAGAACCCTACTTGAAGTGTACACCACCTAATCTCTCCTGCCTATATCCTCCTCGAACCCTACTTGAAGTGTACATCACTTAATCTCTCCTGTCTATATCTTCCAAGGATCCTGCTTCAAGTATACACGCAATCTAACCAGCCTATATCCTCCTAGAACCCTACTTGAAGTGTACACCACTTAATCTCTCCAGCCTATATCCTCCTCGAACCCTACTTGAAGTGTACACCACGTAATCTCTCCAGTCTAAGTTTGGTCCAACTTCCCGTGGTTTCATTATTCCTACCACAGCCAGAAGTTAGTTCGGGGCTCACAGGAAATTCCCCGCTCCCGCTGTGTCGTCACCTCGAGACAAATATGTTTGTGAACTGTATGTAAGACCTGGAGGAACGTTACATCAGCTCGCCGGTATCTTTTTTCTAAAAGTTGTCTCGGTTGGTTGTATAGTCGAGATGTGTTTAATATAGATTTAGTGGTAAATATACCCTTGTCTCACTGATTGGTAAACGTTAACGTGATAAACGTTCCCCAAGAAATGTTTTGATAAAATACTCATTTAATTGAATCTCGTACGGAAAGGGCATGTTTTGGTAAATACTTTGATTATATTGACATATCACTAGTCTACAACAACCACCAAGCTTTGTATCCGATACGTGAGTGGGAAAATATAACTGGATCAAGTGAAACGTATTTGATGTTCTTGGTTCAAACATCCTTAAAATTAATTTCAGCTTTAAGTTAAAACTTTAAGAAATAACTTAAATCGAGTGCATTCGTTCCATTTAAATAGCTGGAAACATTTCTGCAAGTTTAGTTTATCCATCTCCCATCTCTACTCATTAAAAAAAACCTCTCCCTCAAGCCTCCGCTACAGATAGTGCAGCCACTGGATCTCAAAGATCAGGACACTATAGCCCTCGCTTACCACTCAGTGGACGAGAACAATTCTAACATGAAAATGATGTATTTTCTAACGCTGCCTTAGATAAGATGTTGGACTTTTAATTAACCTAGTTTTAAAATTGTGGCCTGATACGTTTTTAATGCGTTTTTTATTTAATCTAAGTGGCCGCTGACTGACCCGTAAAATTAGGACATTAGGAATCGTGCTTTAATTGTGTGCGTCTGGAAAAACCCCAATAAAAGTGTTTGAATTTGGGCGTCTGTCGATAATCTTAAGGATCCTTCCAAATATCTTACAGAATCTAGAAGCATCTTATTTACTAAAATTTTCAAGGCAAGGACCACTCTAAATGATCTCTAGTGACATATGATTTAAAATATTTGCATGGGGAAAAACATTTCAAATATATTATAGAAACATTTAATTTTAAAATGTCCAAATATGGTGAACTGGTGGTCTAGGGGTAAGATGTCAGACTTCTGTGCTGGGGTTCCGGGGTTCAATCCTCGGTCCCGGCACAGATTTATCTGATTGCCAAACCTTTCCCTCATCTCTGACAATATGTGTATTAATCACAACTTGTGAATGTGTGGATTGCCAGGCCTCCACCGTGGTTCGGATTCCATGTTAAACTGTAGGTCCTCCATTTTATCTCACAATCACCCTACTATTACACATGAGCGTAAGTGTGTATTATCCGAACGGGTAGTAAGACGCGGTGCTAGTAGTAATAATAATAATAATAATAATAATAATAATATTATTATTATTATTATTATTATTATTATTATTATTATTATAAGTTCAATTGAGTACCACTCCAAATAGCTTATAGAGGAGTCGAATTTTCAAAATGTTTCCAGACGATGACTTCTTAAAATAGCTTCTAGTTGCATTCACGTTTCAAACATTTTCCGGGGTATAGCCCTTTAACTTGGGGGACATTAAAAAATTAATCCCCCTCTCCCCTTTTCGAACAAATAAAATTCCGCTCCCACTGGGTGTAGCACATTTGTGTACATACTATTGTTTAACTTACTTTCACTCTACTCATGGCTGAACACACATCATCATCAGTGGATGATCCATAGCCTAAAAGAAGTGCGGTGAGGATGTAGAGTAATTTCATAGATAATACCCAGAGTTTTTTAGTGGGAGGGAGGCTAAGGTTAAGGGAGGAGTTCTATCTATGGTGGTTTGTGGTGAAGTCTCTCAACAGGAAATGGTTGATTATTTTTTTCACTAAGACCCATCTTGAAGTAATTTAAGACATAATTGAGGTTGTATGTGTTATGATTTGTTTAGGACTCCAATAGGCTACTAACCTAGGCTTTCAGTAGAAATACGTCTTAGCACTACTTGATTAGGTACTAAGATATGCTAGCGTGTTCAACACACGTTTTACAAAATATTTTCATTCATAATAATTTGTTAAAGGCTCAAAATTGGAGGAAAAGCTGTTTTAAAAAATAGGTAAAATGATAGTTTCTGCCATGAAATTGTAAACTATGCTGTATTTTTATTCCCGAGTTTGAGTGGCCTGCCTCTTAAAGAGGGGCGATATTAATATTTCAGAAAACGTGTTCAAAAGATGATTATTTTTAAATTGATAACAAAAATTAAAGTGGTTTTAAGTTTTTGGTTAAATAGTTTAAAAAAAGGCGTGAACTTGGACAGAATAATTGTTTGAATTGGTAATTGGCTGCAATAAGAGTGAATATTAAAAAAAAAAAATCAAAGTTACGGAACTCCGCGTGGACTTTCTCGCTTTATTGTTTAAAAAATGGAGATATTTACTCAAAATTCATAATATAATATACACTAGTGAACCCGAGAAAAAATTGCGGATGCATACGTAAAACATTTTTTGACTAATGGCTTTAAATTTCATAATTTTATTTTTAAAGAATTAACGTCTTCATTTGTATATTTGGACCAATAAAATATATCGATATTGGGTCCCCAAGGGTCAACACTTCGTAATAAAATGTCGAATTCCGGTTTAAAATTTTCAACATTTTATTAAGGGTTGCACATCTTATGGTTATTGCATTGCTTTTAGACGCCTCATTTATAAATGTTGACCAAATAGGCAAATATTGACTTTTAGATCTAAAATGATAGAGATAGATCATTGCTGTACAAACGTTTCCCCTAAGAGGTTGAAAGAAAGAGAACATACACTTTTTGAGAGACTTGCTCATTTTTTACTCTATGGCATTAGGTTTTTATTATTATTTAGCACCGCGTCTTACTACCCGTTCGGGCTATACGCTTTAAGTACTAATTACGCTAATGGATTGGGAATCGATAAGGTTGAATTAGAGGAACTGAACCCGCATTTGCGTGGAGGGAGAGTGGAAAACCATTTAGGAAATACGGCATTAGAGAATTATTGCGTTAAAACTTTAGTATCTCTTTACAACTAAAGCTCACAAAATTGTATTAATATATTTGCCAATATCTCAGAAACGGTTGGTTTTATAAAAATATATTTCATATAAAAGTTTTTTTTATTTTTAATAGTACTACAATTTTGCGCTGTTAAGTTATTTAGTATCTCAAATCATTGCGGAGATACGGAAATTCCCGCTTCTGTAAAGTACCCTAAAAGTCATTTTTATGTGATAATGAAAATATCCAGTTGATTTATAATCTTAATCAACGCTAAGATACGAATATGATCAAAATAGTTCAAACAGATTTTGAGAAAATCGATTTTTTCTCTTTTCGCCCTTTATTAAACTATTCTTGATTTTAAGTCTAAACAGACACACAGACATACGGCATTCCAAATACCACTTTTTAAGTTTTGGGAGGTCATGAGACGTCAATATCGATCAATATTTCAGGTTAGATTTTTCTTAGGTTGCAATACTTTACCTTTAGTGTTCGAAAAGTTAAAAAACACATATATTTGCGTATAGCTTAAAAGTTATTGGTTTTATAAAAATATGTCTCTAATAAAATATTAGTACATATAAATAGATATACATATTTGGAATGATAAATAATTTCAGATCTTAAATAGTTTCGAATATATGATAAAAAATGAGAATTTACGCATCAAACTGGAGCCCTTAAAGTCATGTTGCCGAAATATTGAGAGTAGCCATTTTGTTTAAATTATTTATAAATGTTAAGAAATGAAATTAAATCAAAATCGTTAGAGCCGATTTTGAGCAAATCGACTTTTTCTCTTTTTGCCCTTCAGTAAACTACCCTTAATTTTAGGCTTAAATATCCCATTCCAAAAATCTCTCGGGGAAACCCTATGAAAACCCTATATGCCAAGTTTTAGCCCGCTCGGTAAAATAGTTTAGGCTCTAAATGAAGGTACAGACAGACAGAAATCCAAAAACAACTTTTTCGGATTCGGGGGGTCATGAAAAGTCGAGATTCATCAACATCTCGAGTTCGTGTTTTTTTACGATCACAATACTTTCTCTACCTGTAAGATAACGAGAAAGTAAAAATTGTACTGATTTCATGGCTAGAGGGATTGTACTGCATCAAGTGTCACCCGCATTAGTGGGCACGAGGGCAAAGGCGTAGACTCGTTTTGTCTGGTTTGGATCCAGACCTAGTGTACAGAGGGTTTTTTCCCCTCTTCGCAATTGTGGATACATTTATTCTTCTAAATTTTACTTTCTTTATTCATACTGCACTTATTGTAAATATACGGCTATCCTGGATGGGTATCAAGCTGCGTAGAATAGGAAATAAATAACTTAAAATAGTAAAATAGGGTTTGGCAAGGTTATATCTTAAGAAAATATCTCCACATTCTCCCTGTTGGAAAGCACGAGAAACTGAAGTGAAATTAGCTCGGTGGCTTCTTTGGTGCTGACTGACAGCTCACAGCTGACTTCTGACAGTCAACATTTAGGTTTATACCTAAATTTTGACTGTCAGAAGTGACAGATGCTAAACACATGTTTTTGCAGATCATATTGTTCGGTGTAGGGATACACAATTTGGTCTGGTAACTTTCCAAAGCCATCACCTCTCAGCTGTGAGCTGTCGGTCAGCACCAAAGAAGCCATGGGGTTACTGTACCGCCATTAAACTCTCTTAGGGATTGACCCTGGTTTTCTCGCGTCAGTTAAGCACCCTGACCCACACTTGTGCTGCTGTGTTGCTGTGCACCGGGGAAATGCAGGGTATATTTTTAATCTAGAAAAACCGATAAAACATAAGGAATTTTTAAAAAAGGGGAATATTTTGGGAAACTGCACGATTTAAATAGCAGGCCTTTACATGGAAGAAAAAGCGAACTAAAGAAGTAAGTACTTTGACTCGAACACATGTTTTATCTCTCCACCGCCCTCTTTTTTATTCGTGAAACATTGGGCTAAGCGTAACAACAAACCACTGCATAAATTTCCCCATCAAGTTCAAACCATCCTGTTCTAAACACATGATTTCACACTTGTCGATTTTTGAAAATTGAATTTTTCCTATTATGTTGTCCAAAGTGTTTGGTAAAATGAAAATTTATTCTAAAAAACCCCTCTAAAACAGAGAATTTATTTTAACAATATAGGGTAAACCTGTCCTAACTGCTGGTTATTTCCTAATATATTATTGTTACTATGCATCTTTTTAATTTTATCTTTTAGAACATATAAATATGCATCTTTTAGTCCACTTGTTGATTAAAGAAAGCCCATCAAAATGAGCGGAAATGCGCTGTAAATGTTTTTGTTTTGGCTGTTTACTCTTATTTCAATTGTATTAAAAATGATTCATTGTCATTTTACTTTCTTACTGTGAGTTAAAGGTGTCCATTATATTCCGAGCTAGAAACCTTGAGATTAAAATGTCAACCGATAACCTTATCCTAAAAACAACTTTACCACGGCTTTTACTTAATGACCAAATTTCCAAGGACATTTGATTTGAAGCTCATTTAAATAAATAAACAACCCATTAAGATAATAATACCCTCTGGTTTTACGCTCTTTTGTCTTGTATTTTGGGAGTTCGTTAGAATATTCCGTTATAAAATGAATTGTGGCAGACCTTAGATATAAATACCCCCATATTTGTATACAAACATGTTCAATATGTAGACACGGGGAAAAGGGAGGTCATATTAGGCAAGTCACTTGCTGATGCGGCAAAGGAGTTATTTCAGCTTGTTTGGTGAACAATTTCTCTTTTTTCCACCGCGTCTTATTACTCGTCCTAGATTAACACATTTAATTACACTTATGAGTAAGAAATGAGTAAAGTAGAATTTAGACTAAGCAAATTCGAATTCACCTGAAGGTTGAATGAGAGACTATTTAGGAAATACAAAATACCCTCAATACACTGTTTGGGATTCGAACCCTGAACTCTCCGTCGCAAACTACCGGCCCGCTAGGCCTTTTTTTTTTTAGCACCACGTCTTAGTCTACTACCCGTTCGGTTTATACACCTATGTACTAATTATACTAATGTGTCAGGGATTCGGAAGTTTGAATTTAGAGAAAGTGTACCCTCATTTGCATGAAGAAAGAGTGGAAAGTAATCTAGGAAAACCACCCTTCGTACACCCGACCGGGATCCAAGTCCAATACCCCCGTCTTCGTCAGTATAGTCTATTGCCATAGTAGTGCCTTAGACCATGCGACCACCGAAATGGGCTTAGACCTAGTTGACCGGCCCGCTTGTCTGCACTAATTTTATACTACCATCCGGTCTGCAGTCATACGCAGAGTTTAATTTTAGTCCGTGCATAATTTTAAATAGCAAATAACATTTATAACTATTTCAAACTATATAATTTTTATCACTTTAAATACTTAAATGTGTGAGTTTTTATTTTATTTATATGATTTTTATATCTCGTTAACCCACTTAAACATCTGGGAAAATTAAGTTTCTCTAATATATTTTAGGTATTCATTTTGTTCTTTCTGAACCGACTGATTATACCAGCACATGACTTATAAACTAACTTAAATCTAGAACTGACACAACATCCAACCCTCTGTCGTTAATTAATAACTGAATGAGTGAACCCACATTTTACCAATGATAACATTTTCGGCCATACCAGGAATCGGATACGAGACTTTAACTTTAAAGTCAGACACGCTACCGACTAAGCTAAGGTGTCAGGCCAATATAATGCTTTTAAATTGTAAATATGTATTCATGATTTTAAATATATATCAAATAGTTAGTCTAAAACTATATCGGTGAGCACGCGAATTAAACGTCAGACTCTTCTGGTCTCGTAGGCCGGTGTCGGGCAAGTCAGTCGGATGTACAATGGGTGTTTTAATATATTTCCTTCACTCAAATGAAGTTTCTTATCCTTTAGACCATACCTTCTTTATCCTTTACTAATGATTAAAATTAGTGATCAAATTGTAATTAAAATGTGCATAGTATGGACGGGTAGAAAGATGCTTTGCAAATTAAAAGTGTGGAATATATTTAAGAAAGCATGGTTATATAGGCTGTGGCCCGCAACACGCCCCGAGTTTGTTCACTCGTTATCATGTGATATGCAACTGTCATTGTTGATAGATAGTATTAATACGTCTTGTGAAACAATTATAATGAAATGTAAAGCGTTCTAAATTTTTTTTCAGCACCGCTACGCTAATGGGTTAGGGATAATAAAGTTTAAATTTATAGGAAGTGTATCCGAATTTGCTTGGAGAAAGCGTGGCAAACCATTTAGGGAAAACTAGCTTCAGTACACCCGACCGGGACCAAACCACGGTATCCCCATTATCGGCAGACTAGTATATTGCGAGATTAGCGGCTTAGTCCGTACGGCCACCGAAGCGGGTGCTGACCGCAAAAAAAACTATTATTAATGTGGATATTAATATTGGTTATGAATCCAGCCCTCCCTGGGTACATATTTCAATTCTAATAATTTTAGTTGTAAACAATTATATGTACCTGCAAACGGGATCTTTGGGAAAACGCGCCAATGCTCTCACTGTTGAGCTATTCCGAAATCGTCCCGTCAACTCGAGGTTATTCTCACTCATCCTCGAGCTAGCTCGTTGAACCACAGGTCCAAGTGGCCCCTACACGTAAGTGCCCTGCACGTAAGTAACGCACGGTAGGATCATATCCGTGTGTGGTGAATAACGTTCATTGCACGGCGCACGGCACCACATTCAGGAGCTCGATATGTTTGCGCGGCGTGCATTGCAAGGCTGGCAATCGTACTCGTGTGTCGACCTAGCTGTAGGTTGATAGCTGTGAGTCAAGTTCCACCTCCCCCCGCTCCTCCTTCAACAAATTCGTTAAGCTTTTGTCAATTGCTGTGTATAATTTACTATAAGTAGTTATAGTTGTTTATTATTCAAGTAGTTTCATTTGTTAATGCTTTGGGTGAATCGGCAACATTTCTGTCTGTGAACTTTTTGCCTGCATTCATTGAGGTCTACCAGAGTCATAACTGCTTATGGAGAATAAAATGTAAAAAAATACTCCAACAAACGGATGAAACAAACATTTCAACCAAACACACAGATTATAGAACTCAAATCGAACATTTGAAAACAGTACTAAGCACGCCATCAAACAGCGTTAGAACATTGGTGTGCTTATCCAAAAGTCCCGAGTTCAATTCCAGTGCGCGGGTGTCTTTTTTTAAAAACTATATTCTATTTTATTGAAAGCAAAAAATTATATATTTTCTACAAGTTCCTTCCTAGCAAAATCCTATTTTAGTCCAACTTCAGTCTATTTATCCACCCGTGCAAGTGATTTCATTACTATTATGATGATTATCATTATTTTATTTTTAGAACTTAAGAGCGTGCATCACATGCCCATCAATTCTTTGATACAGTCTGATAAAAATCTTAAAATTACATGAATACTACTGCACGTGGATCATTTCTGATTAAACATTGATGTAGTTAAATATTTAATAGATGTTCCTAATACAGAACATTATTGAAATATTAATTAATCTTTGGATAAAAACTGCGTTTAAAAGGTCGTTTTTGACCATTTTAGAATGGCTTCACAGCCAAACATTGTGCACATATCTTTATTCTGTCTTAATAGGGACATACTGTAGTTATTAACACGAAGCTTTGTCGCTTTGTCCCCCATCGTCACCGTGGAAAATGTCTGGTAATAATTCGAATACGAATGCACTGCACACATTTCTGGCTTATCTTGTTCTTTTCCGTTTAACTTTCATACCTCGCGCGAGCCGATTTTGTCCTACTATGATACATGCTCATAAGTGTAGGCCTACGTCTCTGCCTTAGTTCGAGGAATGCAATTAGCTGGGAAATGGTCGGGAAACTGTTTAGCCTCAGCCTCAAACCTCCCCTAATGAGGCCTCGTTGACAGTTCTGCCGCTTGTTGAGAAGATGGATGTCGCCCATGAGTTGTATTCATTGCCTCCTTCCCTTATAACCACCCCTCTCGACATACTTGACGCAATATGAGATGAACGTTCATGTGTTCGTGGTTGACTGGTTGTTATGCTTACTACCACCTTCGTTTCTCTCTCCTCGCCCATTCACTGCCTTCCTCTCTCCCATCCTTACCTTCTTGCTTCCCTCTTTATTTCCCCCTTTCACCCTCACCCCTCATCAATTCGCTGTCTATACCCGCGCCCTCTCTCGTTTACGCCATTTACCCCCTTCGTCCCCATTTGTATTCAACACCCCTCTTTCTCCATATAATTATATAATATTATGTGTTTTGCCCGTAGGTCTATTTCGCGTCTAACCACCCATTCGGGCTATCCACTTACATCAAGGGTGCAGGAATAAGGAAGGTAGAGTTAGAAGGAATGGAAGGAGAATGAAAATAAACATAAAAAAAGTTTCATAAACCCTGCTTGCCCTTCCCTACTCAGTCATCCCTCTCAGGTTTACTGTTTTCAAGTCCCTAAATAACCTCACCCTTAAAAAAAAATTCCGGAACATTTCTTCCTAATTAAACCTTCGTTATCTCTACTCCCATTAGTAAAGTCTGCGTAAAGCCTGGACATTTCGTAAGAGCTTAGCGCGTGTATGTAGGCCTACTGTATGAATGTGTGTATTATTTATATATAAATATACCTATATATTATTTGTAACACAGACACACACATTCGAATTTTATAAAAAAAGCCTTTTATAAAATACAACCTTTTTTTGCACAGATAATAATTTATTGTATTAATAGTATTATCTTATAGGTATTGATAATTTCGATCGAAAGTGTCAGTTAAAAATCATTTGATATAACGTATGAATACGTAAAAATTGATCTAGTAACTTTTCTAGCTGTTATATAAGGCTACGTCTGTGAATATTGGTCTGTATTTGTATCATATATCATATATCATATATAAATATACATACTGTGCATATATATATATGTAGCGTCTCGAAAATGATTTGAGAGGCCTTGAAGGCAAAATGAGTAATTTGTATTCCCGTTACGGCCTGAAATGAATCTGCCGTTAACTCGTTCGTCGGATCTCTTTGCTAATGAGAGCGAATTGAACTACCTTACAAGATAATTACATTGTATAAGTGCATGCTAGATTAAGCTCATTATAACATACATAGGAATGTGGGTCGATGTATCAATACACCTAGTCGCCGGGACTTTAACTTGTGGCGTGGGCCTACATTTTCCTGAAGACATAATATCAACACATTAAACTACTATCACGAGATATTTCAAACATTATTAATAAAAAAATATTGAAATGGTTATTTTAATTAACAATTAAAATAGAATAATGAATAAAAGGCTTTATTTTTAGCTGACAATATATTTACGATTGAAGTGTTCAAGTGCATTTTTATAAACACACAGATAATATCAGCACCCAACATACAAACTAACTTAATCCTGGACAGTACTTCGAATAGTAAAAACTTCGCCAGCATCACTCGAAATCAAACCAGCATCCCCATGATTGATGGTTGAGCATCCTAACCGCTTACCCACGTTTACGAATGTACAGTATATATTGCGGCATTAGTTGTAACAGTTTCCATAATTTTATTGTGAATAAATCATTTTTTCATTTTTAAAGAGACCTCAATTACAACAGATAGAGTTCATCGTCCCAATATATAAGTTCTGTTTGTTTACCTATTCGGAGCAATGGAAATGCGTCTTGTCTGGCATGAGCAGTTTGTCCAGAACATCAGAGCTTCCATTCGACATTTTGATGAACTGCCTGCAAAATTAAATTGATTGCCTTTCGCCCGGTTGCCTAAGTCCGCTGATCAAATAGCGGCAGACTTCTTCCTATGGGGATACTCCAAGCCTGCTCCATCGTGAGCAAACCTCGCTCTATTATGAAGTTGGATCCACGTATCATTGAAAGTTCGAGCCACTGCGACGAGTCATGAACGATTTCAAGTCTAGAATATAAGAATCTTATCTGTTTTCGAAGAGGCCACTTAAAAAATGTTTTGATTTTTTGATTCATAAATTACATTGTACTGCTGTTTTTCATCTGAAGGTGAACTAGAGCTCTTCACAATAATGCTATGCAAACCATCACATTCCGTTGCCGCACCCTGCACATGAAATATTTAAAGGACGAAGTAAGAAATTAGTTTGGTTTTCCCAACCATTAAAGCCTTACACTGTACATTATACTTAATTACATCATAAACATCAGTATTGAATCGCCACAATGTAACATTCACATACTTTTTTTTTAAATCATGACTTTTTTTTTGCTTTAGCCTTTAAAAAACACACTAATTTGTCCAATAGTTAAAAAGTTAAGCCTTCGTTGAGTTTCTCTCGTTTACAAAACGAATCAAACGTATTTGAAATGCTGGACAAGAATTTAACGAGCCATTGTGAGCGTGATATCCTAATTGCAGAATATGAGTTAAAGGACATGTTTGGTCAGGCCCTTTCTACACCCATATGAGGGTGCGAATAGGGCGCGCAAATACACATACACACACATTCATTTATAGCCCTCGCCCTTTCAAATCATTCGTAGCACGCACTCCTCCTAGAAAATACTTTTTACTAATTGGTCGCGAGAGTATAGAACTTACTCTCTCAAACACCCGAACAAGTTTTATTTAGCAGATTAATGTATTCGGGTAATAGGAGAGGAAGGAGGTGGTTCCTCCCATTATTGCTTTAGACTCCTTTTCTTCCTTCCTCCTCTCTCTCTCATACGTGGGTGCTAGTTTTAGTTAGGTCGTGTGCGTTCGTTCGAAACGGACATCGGGTTAATTAAGTACAAATATCGTGCCAAATCCAAAGGGAAAGATGGGGGCGGGGGAGAAAGATGGATAGTGTTCCTAGATTGTGCTAAAGATTGAGAGAGAGAAAGAGAAATGGATTGTATTTTCTGTAGGAGGGAGTGGAGAAGAGTTTAGTTAGTGGTTTTCGTAATTATTACCGAACGAGCGGGTAATTACTACAGACGGAAGGAACAATTTTCTTTCTTGAAAATTCATTTAAATTTTTTTCAAACCTTACATCATCCATTATTTTTAGTATATTATGTAGGTTTATTAAAGATATGTATAAAATAGTTAATGTTGTGTGTTTATCACGTTCCAAATCAAGCCTTTTGTCGTGACCGAGTTAAGATGAAAGACAAATGAAAAAAAATAGTTTTGGGGTCTTTTAGTTCCAATTGAACCACTTGATAATTGGATTTACTCTCACAAAATCTTTCTTAAGTAATATTTTGACTCTAATTTTCTATTCATTATAGGTGACCTGATGGTCTAGGGTTAAGGTGTCAGGCTTCTATGCTGGCGTCCGGGGTTCAATCCTTGGTCCCGGCAAAGATTTATCTGATTACCAAACCCTTACTTCACCTCTGACACGACATTTTGTGAATGTGAGGAATGCCAGGTCTCCACCGTGGTTCGGATTCCACGTTTAAACTGTAGGTCCTTCATTTCATCTCACAATCACCCTACCATTGCACATTAGCGTAAGTGCGTATAACCCGAACGGGTAGAAAGACGCGATGCTAATAATAATAATAATAATCTATTCATTATATATCCTCCTAAGACTCTCCCTGCTTCATTGTTGTGGTCTCAATTCCTCTCCACTATATATCCTCCTAAACTCTCCCTTCTTTTAATACTGCATTGTACGTCCTGAGTTCCTCTCCACTCTAAAGCCTCCAAGACCTGAACATCCGTCACTGACCGATACTATCGATTGGAGGAAGTGTCAGTGTGCGTGACGCGGCCATGTCCGAATGTCGCAACTGCCTGAGAATAGACTTGGCTCTATGATCCTAACCTCTTCCTTCGGGGACCAGTGGGCAAGGTATCAGTCTTGTCTTTTTAGGGATTTCAGTGATGGTGTACCTATGGTTCAAATCCTGGATAAATTGAACTGAGGTGATTTTTATATAACATTTGTTTTACTCTCCCTTTGCATAAATTTTCCTCGTCCACTCCCCTCATTAGTGTAAATATATGGATATCTCGGATCTCACACAACATGAATTTCCTGCGGAACAACGTAACCTTAAAAACTTACAAACAACACGATTACTCTGCAGGACAGTCCAACATCCCCCCCTTACCTACTAGTGATTAAGTTGACCATACCCACGATTGTGAGCACCTGTAGCAAACGCCAAGGTCGATAATAATAATTATTCCCTGATTTTGGTAGGAGGCCCATTCTGGAAGGCTTTATTTCGTACCAAAAACCTGTTGTATAGTAACATTTTAGTAGGATAAAAGACCTTCCAGAACGGTAGTAGGTCTGCAGGTGAAGAGATTGAAGTTCTAATCTCAAACGGGTGTGAGGTGTTTTTCTACTCTACCTCAAGTAAAATTCTGGTATATTTTATCCAAATTCTACCTTCCTCATCCTTACCCCATTAGTGTAATAAGTTTTGTATTGCACGGTCCGGACGGGTAGTAAGACACGGTTGACTAGGCCTCGACACGTTCATTCTCGACGCACGTACGCCTGTAATCTCCCCAAAGACCAGATGTTTTTGGAACAGGCTGTACGTTTTTTCTCAACCTTTGAGGCATCCTCTGTTCTCTGCCGTTGTCTGAATCCATAATGCATGCCGTGCTACGTTTTGTCTCAACAATTTCTGCTGCCTCGGAAAAGCATTTCGGTTCTTTTTTTAAATTTTTTACCTCCACCAAGACCACGGTTTCTCTAAATTCCATTACATGCTCGTGTACTCGTCGTGCGCGCTTGAATAAAGTAGAATACGCTAACCTGATGTTTCCAGCATTTCCATAGAATGCGAGAACGGAATCTGTTCCCCCCTCAAACCCCGACCTCCGTCATTTTAAATAACATGGTCGCTTAAGGTGGGAGTGTAGTGGACGCGAGATAGTATCAAGATTTTTCAGTTTTTAGATCTAAATAAACATAATAATTCTCTAGTAGACACATAGAGCCTAATTTTTTTCACATGGTGACCCCAACAGTTCTGGACTATATATCTATTAAATATGTCCTGAAGTTTAACACAACTTTTTCTCTTCATTTCTGTGTTTCATCTAACGCCGCGAACCAGCCTCGAGGTGTAGGGATCTCACTTGGATACCGTCTTATGGGTCCTGGGTTTGATTCCTGGCTGTTACCATGTTTTTTCTCATAAAAGAGGAACTATCCCAACGGTCACCGGTTTCTATTGATCCCAAACCCTCATATTCACTATCACCTCATCTCTTCGGGACATGCAAATCAGTACAGTCGGGCGTCTACCAGAAAACGGCACATGGAAAACTCTTTTATTTATTTATGGCAAATAAAACGTTTTATTTTAAAAACTTCAAAAATATGCTCTTAAATTGCGTCTCTTACACAAGTGAGTTTCTTTTTATTAAAACCATTTGTCCTTCCTGGATAAACAAACTTTTGTTCTAAACTAAACATTGTCATTGCTATAAAAATACTTCCATTTCTATTTAAGTTTTAATTATTTATTAGTACAATCTAAATAAACCTCAATAAATACGTCAAGGTTTTTTTATACATAAAGATGAAAATCTTAAGGAAAGCCCATAACAATGCTTACTTTAGAACAAAACGTTAGTCAAGAAAATACAAATGGTTCCCCAACAAAAAATAAAATGTCAAGAACAATTCAAAATTCGTTTGTATACCAGAGTTTCCTCCTCTTGTTCCTATTTTCTTCTCTTGCGTTTTACGATAGTGGTGATCACAGTCGGAGAAAATATAGAAATGTCAGGGAATTTCTTAATTATTTCATATTATTCAAACACTAATTTGTATTACTGACATTTCTGGTCAAATGGAGTAAAACGTCACAATAACATTGCACAGGATTTCCAGCGACGGGGAGGTTGTGGTTTGAATTGAAAGATATTTTTTCCTAAATGATTAATATTATTTACGAATATACAAGTACATTTACTCTAAATTCTACCTACTCTTCACGTAAATGTGGTGATATTATTCAAGAGTAGTGAAGCCCGAAGTACAAAATAAAAACCTAAATTTATATAAGCTTATATTTAACTATTTTTAAGTGTATTAAAAAATTATAACAAACTGAACAATTTTGATTTTTCTTAATACCCTTGTAAATTTTGATATGGGCTTTTTATTCAGAATTAGGATTTTTTGAATCAGTATAAAAGTTAGAGATTTTTTTTCCCCCCTGTGATTTTGGGGTCACCCTGTATTGCCACAAGGAGCATCTCCCCCTCCGCCATGCGAGGGATTTAGATTCTTCGATTTGCGTGTCGACTTTCGACAGTTTGTAGATAGGATCTGTACGATCTCTTGTGATTCTGGAACTGGTCTATATTCTAGGCTTTATAACAACTACTAGGTTCGGGTAGGGTTTCTAATGCACATAACCAGGGATCCATTCTTAGTGGGTTTTTTTTTAACTTATTGGTTCCGTAAGTATAATTTTGTAAATTCTAACTAAGTGTTGTATTTTGGAATCTTTACACGAAAATATCCAAATTGTATTAAAACTAGAGCCTAATAGGCTGTTAGATTATTTGAGGTGGATACAGATTGCGCACAGCACACACAAGTGCAGTGATTCTCAAATTAGGTGCCGCGAGATTCCCGGCGTTATTCTGTTGTTGGTAAATACATGGTAATGAACTGGCGGGCCAGGCAGTCAAGAAGACAGTTCAGCTACCTCTTCAGCTTGGATGTAATGTTTAAAGAGTTAATGTCCGGCACCTGGCACGAGCAGTGGGTTTCGGCCCCTGCTCAGTACAAGCTACGGTCCATTAGGGACGGTGTATCTCCGGGTCGGGCATACGTCACTGAACCATGTTTTTTTTTATTGAGAGGGGATCTACCTCCCTTGTGTGAGCTTAGCGATGCTCCTCTTAGTGTGTAGCACATTTCGGTGGAATGTCGCAAATATGCCGATATTCGCCTTGCTCTTGATTTTAATGGTGACTTTCCTTTCTGTTACGTGACAGTAAGGATAAAGTTATTTGTTTACTCCGTTTTATACGCCAGACTAAAAATTCCATTTGAGTTTCATTCTTAAAGAGTGACTCATCTACTGATTGTCTCGTATTGAGATTTTTTGTTTTAAATATTTTTAGGTTTTTATACATTTGTTTGGTCCATTTAATGTAGTGTATGCACATGCTGATTTTTTAAAATTATTATCCTCCCCAATATGGATTTTACTATTGTTTTTACCCTTCTCTCACCTCTGACAAGACATCCTGTGAATGTGGGGAATGCCAGGCCTCCACCGTGGTTCGGATTCCACGTTAAACTGTAGGTCCTCTTGTGTGAGCTTAGCGATGCTCCTCTTAGTGTGTAGCACATTTCGGTGGAATGTCGCAAATATTCCGATATTCGCCTTGCTCTTGATTTTAATGGTGACTTTCCTTTCTGTTACGTGACAGTAAGGATGAAGTTATTTGTTTACTCCGTTTTATACGCCAGACTAAAAATTCCATTTGAGTTTCATTCTTAAAGAGTGACTCATTTGCTGATTGTCTCGTATTGAGATTTTTTGTTTTAAATATTTTTAGGTTTTTACACATTTGTTTTGTCCATTTAATGTAGTGTATGCACATGCTGATTTTTTTATTATTATCCTCCCCAATAGGGATTTTACTATTGTTTTTATTTGTAAAAGACGCTAATGACAATTTTGTCTCAATTCACCTTAAAATTCCAATATTATATAATAAAGAAATAATTTCATTCGATATTAATTATTTGTCTACCTCGGTGATATTGGGGCAAAGTGCTTGCCTCAGGACCAGATGTTCGTGGGTTGAAACCCAGGTGGAGAAGTAAAGACGTCGATCCCATGTTGATTGTGGCATGTAAAAAACCCCGGAAGTTATTTGAAAATACCTTCCCTGGCCGTATTGGTTAAGCCCTTTATCTCTCGTCTATAAACATTCTCGTGTGGTAATATAATTAGTCGGTTCAGAAAATGCACTTTAAATACTTCCAATAAATAAATAATATTTAAAAATAAATAATTGTTAAACTCTACAAATAGGAAAACTCCTGGCAACCTGATGGTGTGAAGGCTAGCTTCCTATTGGGTAAAGGCAGCCAACTCATCACCTGACTTTCATATATAACGAAGGGAGTTTTTTTTTAAATAAAGAAAGTTTTAAAACGCAATACATTGAAATTACTTCTGAAAACGCCTGATCGTCCATGGATGAAGTATTAAAAGGAAAATGTAGATACAGTTTTTAAAAGAAAAATACACTTCATCCATGATATTTTAAATAAATGAGAGAGGTCCAAAACATTATCCTTCAAATTTGAGTTAATTAATGAGGATCTTGCCGTTTTTTAAACACATTTCTTATTCAGCAGAGAAAAGTATCGCTGAGTATGCGTATTCCCCAGTCTCCCGTAGTGTGCCGTGACGACTCACAACATATAAGTGGGCCGTGATGACTCACAACGTACAATAGTGTACCGATATGGCTTACAACGTACAATAGTGTGCCGTCATGACACAACATATAAGTGTGCCGTGATGGCTCACAACGTATAATAGTGTGCCTTGTTGACTCACAACGTATAATAGTGTGCCGATATGACTTACAACGTACAATAGTGTGCCGTGATGACACAACATATATGTGTGTGACGTTACGACTCACAACGTACAATGATGTGTTGTGATGATTCACAACGCATAATAGTGTGCCGTGATGACTCACAACACATAATAGTGTGCCGATATGGCTTACAACGTACAATAGTGTGCCGATATGACTTACAACGTACACTAGTGTGCCGTGATGACTCACAATGCATAATAAATAGTGTGCCGTGACGACTCACAACGTATAATAGTGTGCCTTGATGACTCACAACGTATAATAGTGTGCCTTGATGACTCACAACGTACAATAGTGTGACGTGATGACTCACAACATATAATAGTGTGCCGATATGACTTACAACGTACAATAGTGTGCCGATATGGCTTACAACGTATAATAGTGTGCCGTGATGACACAACATATACGTGTGTGCCGTTACGACTCACA
>CABFOV010004997.1:23724-46806 GCA_902141375.1 Timema poppense | reverse complement strand
GGCCACTTGACCCACCCAGCCTTCCAAATATTTGTTTATAGCTTGTCGAGCAGTTTGTTGTCTAGCAGTTTGTATGGTGCCTTCGTGTAAAGCAGTTTGCTGTCTACCACTTTGTCATCTCGTGTCGACCACTTTGTTGTTATCACTTTGCCTGCTCCCGTCTTATCAACTATCTTACGACATCTGATGTAATTCTTTTTTGACTCCTATAGGGTGACATTTTGAATAATTTGTCTCTATATTAAGACCAGTAAGCGATATAAGGTAGTTCAAATATGAAGAGGAATATATATATTTTAACCAGGCATACAACGGAAAATAAAGCATTGTTATATTACTACTATTGTAAAAGACCTAAATGATGGCGTAAGCTCTCAAACCCTCATCTCATCCCACCCTCCACACATTTTACAGAGCTAGATTTGATTAAAAAATTTATCACATAACCAAGAAAATATAAATGCTTTTAAAAACTTAGAGCAATCAATTATTACAGTTAATAATATGTATTTTACTAATAAGCTCCTATTTTGATCATCTTAATTATTTTTTCTATTCCTCATATTACCTAAGCCCATCAAATAAAAACTTACTAGTTCAAACTTATTAACAATATTTAAATTGCACGTGTGCTAATATGCTAAGATACTAGCGCTTTTTGGCTTCAATGTTTGATTACTGGAACTAGAACTCTTACATTATGTGAGTTAGGAGTGCTATAGAGGCTAGCCTGTTCGATGAAGCCACGTATACTGTTTATAACTATAGAGACTGTCATGTTTGATGTTTCCCCCATGTTTATACATTATTTTGCTATCTGTTTATTTTGTAGATTATGTTATGAGGTGACGTGATTTTTTTATAGCCATAAATACAGGAATGTTTGATTTTTTGGTATTTTTTTATTATTTTTTGTGCTAAACGATAGATATTTGTTTATGCCTAAAACAGAAGTCTCAAAACTCATTTGGGTGGGTGAAAGTTAGTTGAAAACTTTGAGAGCGTAGTGAAGAACCACGTTCAAAAGTTGGTCTCTATTTTAAAAAAAGCAAAGTGAATTCGGAAGGTAATCAAAACAATTCCCCACAACAATATGTTATTAATTTTCATATTTAAAAAGATTAAATACATAAGGATTGCTACAAAGTTTTTGTAACACTTACAAAAACGTTTTAACAATGTCCAGGTTAAAATATATCTATCACACTTTTAAATCCATAAGTATTGTTTTTAATTTTTTGTTTAATATCATTGTGAACCCGCTTCAGCAGTCGCATGGTCTAAGGCGTCACACTCGCAATAGACTAGACTGCCAATGAGAGGAAGATCGATATCGAACACCGGTCGGTTGTACTGAGAGTCGTCTTTCCCAAATGGCTTTCCTCTCTACCTCAACGCTAATTAAGGTACACGTCCTTTAAATTCAACCTTTCTTATCCCTGACTTATTAGAGTAATTAGTAAATATGGGTATAACCTGAACATAAGACGCGGTGCTAAAATAAATCATTGTGAGGTTGACATTTAGGCCCGTATGCAAGAACGAGTATGAGAAAAGGCGGAGGACGGTTGATTTGCTTGCTAGGACCAGCGCGTGTGCGCACGCTTGAGAAAACTCGAATGTAGGTCCCGACCTTAATTTACTTTTGGTATTATCTCTTGTTATAAATATTTATGGTGTATAACATTTTATCACATTTACTGATGATTTCTATTATATTTTCTCTAGCTGCTATCCTGTAAGTTTTATATTTAGGTCTTACCTGAATACAAACAAAGTTATTCTGGTCCCATATCTTTTTGTTCCTGGGCCTACAGCCTAAATGGTTTAATGATTTTGTAAAAACCTGGTATTTAGGGGCTATATGGCCATACCTTGAATATGGATTGAGTATTTTAGCTGCCAATATTTTCACCATTGAAGCGTCGCAATTGTTTTAATAGGAATTTTTTTGAAGAGAAGTGAAAGCTGTAGAACAAAGTTAAAGTTAAGCTGTTAAAACAAAGTAGAAGCTGATTTTTGTTCGAAGTCAAGGGTGCTTTCTCAAACTCGGAAACCTGGACGATCACTCACATAGCAGGTTGCAGTGCTACAAGCTGACAAATCTAGGGTACTTATTATAAACATGCTGCTTTCTGACAAATGATCATCCTGCTGCTCAGTGAAGGGGGTAGAGGGTGTAGATTTTATCGTCCACACTTACTTTTACTGGTTCATTTCGTGCCAAAATGTATTGTCAACGAAAATAAAGAGGATAACGATTTGCTTCTATAGTACGAGTTTTACTGAAGCTTTAAATTTTGTAGTGTTGAAAAACGCACACAAAAACGTGGGTGGGGGTGAAGTTTAGTGTCAAGATGGGACACCGTGTCACACACACGTGACGATCATGTCTGAATCATGTGTTGATAATATCCGGAATTACTGACTTATGAATGAAGACACCTACTAGCATATTTTGTTTATAGTGTTTCAGTGGTTGACTAGTAACTGTCCACCTCGCTCGTCTAGGGGTAAAGTGCTCACCTCAGGATCAGATGTTTGTGAGTTCAAACCCAGCCGAGCTCGACGGGTTTTTCTTGAAGGATAAAAGTCCGTAGTACAACTCCCTTCGGAGGGGAAGTGAAGCCGTCTGTCCCGTGTCGATGGTGTCATGTGAAATAACCCTCTAAGGTATGTGAACATACCTTTCCCGGCAAAATTGGTAGGTTCGTTCACTCTCGTTCATAGAAATTCTCATATGCTGCTAAATCAGTTCAGAAAGTGCACGTTAAATAGCTAAATAATAATAACAAAATTGACTAAGCAACGCATAAGCGGTACAACATTTGAGAAACTAGAAGTACAGAAATTGAGTAGAAGATAGCGTTCAGCGCTAAGAGCAGAAATTCGAACAGAAATATCAAACACAATTATAATATATCATTTCTAGAGTGGGGTGTCTCTGACTCACGCACCGATCACTTAAGAATATTACACGATCATCTCTCAGTGTTATAAAACGACGTTGCAGGTTTGCTCTCCGGCTCAAAGGGTAGTTCGAGCAAGGAAAACTGAAAAATTTGGATGTTCCACCACTCCTTAGACATTTTTTGAAATTTAGATTCCTATAGGAGCTATTTGGAGGGGTTTTTCTTGGTAAATCTTTGAAAACTAGATTCTTCTAGAAAAAGTTGTTTGAATAGTCTTCGCTTGGCAATGGTAGCCTTGACTAAGGGTTCCAAGTTTGAAAAGCTCATCATTGTGAAAATTGACGCTTCTGCTTTATTAAAGGGCTAATCACATAGTTTGGCTGAGTAAGCCTCAAGTGCGGTGCTATGCTAAATACAGGACACCTACCTAGACCAGAAAGGAATGATTGGTTCAGTTTCCTAGTCAGGGCGAAACAGGCCCATTCCACTCGAGTCTAGGTACGTGTCGTGTGTCGCACTTGAGGCTTACTGAGCCAGACTACGTGATCGGCCCTTAGTGATGAAATGTTGGCTGGAGTACTGAGTGCTGTGTTGGTTCTACAGTGAGAATTGCTTGTCGTCTACATTCAACTGGCACGTGAAATACCAAACGTAAAAAATTTCAAGGTACACAATTATATGTATACTTTTTTGGTCACGTTTGTAGATCTATAATAAGTTGTCACAAATTATAATTGCTATACAGTTTTAATTAATCTATATCATGGCAAAATACAATAAAAAGAAAATAATCAAGCAGATGTGTTGCTCTTAGAAAACATAATATCATATTGTTGTTAAAACAAACAACAACAACGATAATACAATTAGTGTGTATCCAGGCTCGAATTTAGGTATGTGCCGAGTTTGCCACGCACAGGGCCCCGAGGCTAAGGGCCCCCACCCTCCTGGCATATAAATCACTTTGACTTGTCATATTTATTTTGTGATAATAATATATTTCAATATTCTTGCTTTTTTTCGTAAAAGATATCCCAAACTAATCCAGAAATACCCTAATCGAAGAGCGCTGGTAGCCTGGTATTACGTGAAGTCCGACATTCCATGATTAAAAATTAACGCAACCTTTACTTTTGGCAAATCGGAAATACTACATAACTGTATACGGTGCCGTTGACTTTTGACAGAAATCTAAACATTAATTTTCTATTGACAATAATTCCGGAGGTAAAATTATTAATTTACAGTACTATAACCAACTTAGTATATAATAGACTGTATAGTTTAATACTAATTAAAGTATCAGTAGTTAATATGTTGATAACAAAGCTCACGGTACTAACCATGATTACTAAACGTTTGAAAAAAAAAAATTGGCTCTAAAAAAAACTATCCATGTATGATGATGTGTATGTAAGATTCATAATCATTCATTGGGGAACTGACTTCTAAGGGCCCCAAGTTTGATTTGGCAGAGGGCCCCAAAAGTGTTAATCCGTGCCTGTGTGTGTGTATCNAACTCACTGTAAAACATTGTGTATTTTCTTTTATTATATTATTATGCCCGTGCGAAGCCGGGTTGGGCTGCTAGTCTCTAATAAGCATGTACCTTAGTGTTTATATTTTCGTAATTCTCTATGAAAATATAACAAACATTTATTTAATATATATAACTATATTTTCACATACACATCATACTACACTTAGTCAAAAGTAATAAAATGAAAATGATATGTATTTACTACCTACAGATATAAGATAAAATTAAATAATTTCTTTATAGTTATTAGATTACTAATTTGCGTCCTACTGCCCGTTTGGTGCATCAACTATTACCAAGCTAAAAGTTGAGAAGAATGAATTTTATGTGACTGCATCAACATTCACTGGGCTAGAGCATGGAAAATTATAATTAGTGAAAAAAATATTCCCCAAGGACTTCCGGGTAAGAAAGAATCAACCACTTGAGTTTTACTGGTCACTTTTCTTTAGAATTATTTGTCTACATTTTATTTAAGTCTTTGCTGTGATAATGTATAATATCAGACACCTTAACTACGTCGGTAATGTGTCTGCCTACGGAGTTCAGTGTCCCGGGTTCGCTTCACGGCATAGTGGAAAATTTATCGTTGATGAAATATGGGTTTACCCTTTCACCATGATAAATTAACAGTCGAGGACTAAATGTTATGTCTATCATAGTTAAAATTTAGACTATAAGGCCTATGTAGCTACGATAGTCCTAGAAAGCCGGGAGGGGAAAATATATGGCTTGAATAAGAAATTGACCACGACCTGGAAACAGTAGTGGATGTAAGGTAAACATATTATAATTATAAAATAAATTCATATACTGTAATCCATTTTTAATGTTTTAAGAATGAACTGATGCAATCTTTTACTATAAAATACAAGCAGGCTTTTGATTATAATATTTTACTTAATAAAATTATGATATAAGCCTATTATAAAACTAATTGAATTTTAACTTACCCGGATCAGTGGTCACGTGGGTTAATTGTAAGGCTCATCTTGTTTTGTTTTCCGGTTACGGGAAAGTTGGGGCTCAAATTCCAGCTGGGTATACTGATGGTAGTTTTTCCACTCTCTCTCTCTCTCTCTCTCTCTCTCTCTCTCTCTCTACACGCTTGTGGGTGTACATCTTCCCTAGATTTTACTTTTCTCGTGTTTATCCTACTAGTGCAATTAAAATACGTATAGCTCGAACGTGTAGTGAGTTGTGGTAAAAAACAACTTTATGTGTTTTCCCTTTAAACTGATTTTAAATGTTAGAGAAAGTTATAGATTTAATCAAAGTGTAGTTAGTTTGATTACTTTAGAATTGTTAAGGATACTTTACTCTACAGTAAGTATATAAATTAAAGGATGAAGTGGTCCCAAGTATTGTAAATCTAGGTCGATTAATTAACCATTCCATAACTTGAAATACATTATTTTTTATTATCTACGGGAAGCTTAGAGCACCTTTTAAAATGTCAGCCACACCGCAACCTTGGCAGCCTCTTACCATGCCCTCTATCTGACCCAACCCTCAGAAAAATTATATATGGCATTAAGGAGAACCTTTTT
The DNA here is from genome assembly GCA_902141375.1 of Timema poppense. Classification (NCBI taxonomy): domain Eukaryota; kingdom Metazoa; phylum Arthropoda; class Insecta; order Phasmatodea; family Timematidae; genus Timema; species Timema poppense. The sequence goes on along the minus strand of CABFOV010004997.1, from coordinate 40,804 downwards.
CCCCTACCTTGATTCTTTTATCAGCGCGAGGATCTGTTCTCGGCCCGTGATACCCTAACTTGCCTTCTACTAGGGTACATTGCTATCGTACGAGCAAGACAGAGACCACCATTGTGTGTGTGTGTGTGTGTGTGTGTGTGTGTGTGAGTTAATAATGTCAGATAGCCACCTAAAAAAAAGGGGAAAAAAGATCTTCGTTCACATCAATCAAGACGAGGATAGGAAGACAAGTGCAAGAGAAAGGATTCAGGAGATGGGAAAATGAAAAGGACCGAGAGAAGGAGTATGAAGAGCGTAAGAGAGCAGGGTCGAGCTAAGCCGAGCCGAGCAGAGTGCTGAAGATGTGCAGCGAACGCTTTCTATGACTAGAGGGGAGAATAGCCGGCAACTCAGTCGTTCGGTAGCCTTCGGCGAGAGTGCTGGTGCCTCGAACCAGGAGCCAGAACGACTCGTTAAGTAACCGAAAACTATCAAACTAACCCAAGGCTTGTGCTCGCGTAGTATCAAATTAACTTAGTAAATATACATATATATATTTTTAAAATGACTTTAGTAGTCAACCCCTGCGTGACTGACGGGACGAGCTCTAGAAATCTTGTTGCGGTGTCGCGAGTTCAACGGATGCAACGACCCAATTATCGTGACTTTCCTATTCCAAAAAATGTGACGCCGACGAACGGACCTAGCCTCTCGACGACGTGCCATACAACGATCACGACAACTTTGTCAGATAATTCCGCCACGCTGACGGGCGGCGGCGTCACGGCTCTGGCGAGTCTGTTCGTGTTGCTCATGGTTTGGAGCTGTGCGGCAGGTCTTGTCGCCGCCAACAGCGGTCTGGAGGCGGCGGGGGTGGCGATGTCTAGGGGGGTGCGCGCACACAGTGGAAGTGGGGGGGCTGGCCGCAGAAGACTCGATTATCAGGCGGCAGATGTGACTGATTCGGAGGCCGGCGTCGTAGGGGGATGTGCCTCGTGCCTCATGAGAGAGGGCCTCAGAAATCTAAGTTTGGCTACTATCAAGGAACAGATCCTGAATAAGCTGGGCATGAAGCATGCCCCCAACATGACCGGCAGGCAGTTGCCCAAGATCCCCCCACTTCACCATCTGCTAGACATGTACGGCATGCAGCAGCATGTGCACACACACTCGAACAGCCAGAACGCGCAAACCACTGGCGGAATGCAAGGAGACGAACCCGCGCCCACCGGACCACCGTTTAAGCCCGGACCTGTGCATCAAGACGAGGAGGACGATTATCACGCTCGGACGGAGAGGGTGATCGCGTTCGCACAGCAACGTAAGTACCTCACACTTTACAAGCCTAAGTCTAAAGGCTGACTATTTAATAAACATTTAGAGTTAAAACAATGCCCCGTTCATCTTGAACCGCTCGTTATTTCTCTTTCTTGGAGACGGTCGACTCCCAAAACTAGTTTATAAATTACGGCTCTAAATTATACATTCTAATTGTGTTCAGTGTATATTAACAGTCCTGAGAAAGCGTGCCAAGCTCATATGATCCCAAAGGTCACATCCAAAACTAAAGACACCGAGGGAAGAGTATTAAAATAAATGCAATATTGTCAGTTTCTTAAAAAAAAATAGCTCCAACATAGTGCCCTTTTTATTGCCAAAATAAAATAACATTACATAAAATATTTTTAGCTTTGATCAAGCCTTTTTAATGAATTGAACATCTGTGAAATGTTATTAATTAAGAGAAATCAAATGTGACAGGAGTAGCATTTACAAATTGTGTATTTATTTATTTTTTATAAAAAATAAAAATGAGATCGCTTTGTATGTTGATTTGACATTAGGTCCGTGGGCCACACAGAATCATGTATCGGGCTGCATGTGGCCCGTGGCCCGCAGGTTTGACATACTTGGATTCTAGTGAATACCATGTAAGGCGCAATAAAAAGTAAATAGTGTAAAATATTCATAGCAGTGTACTTTTCTTAGTCCAATTCTTGAAAGTATAGTATTGTTTAAAAGATACAGAGCCCAGACTAGATAAACTATATAACGACCCACATTGCACTTATTAGAATGTATCAATAACTTTGAGTTAACAGTATATTTTCTTCAGTGCACTGTTAAATCCATTAGTGAGCAGTTAGAACCCACAGTATATATTATATAGCCTTTAGGTAATATCCTACGAGCTGTGTCATTTCGTAAACAAGCAATATTGAGGCTAGTGACTTCAAGAAACCACATAAAGCTCACCATCTACATCCTTGGAACATTCGCAAACCTAACATTTATAAGATTAGAGCTTTCAGTATAGTTTTAAATGTAGGTAATGCAATGCCAAGAGTTAGCCATGCATATTCTAAAGCATACATAACACTCAATTTAATGGAAAACACGATCTAAAAACTAAAATATACATTTAAAATCAGTGCTAAGATTAATATGTTGAAGCTAAATTTCATGGTATCACACCTACAGTGCACAGAAAATTCTAAATCAACCAATGGACCGTTTAATGCCCATAGTGGTCAAACTAGATATAACCATGTACAATTTAATGTCCACAGCACACACTTTAGATCGTACTATTTACAATCTAATGTCTAAACTAAAAACACTAAAAATTGCTATTTTAAATCCAATGCCTGTAATACTTACTTTCTTACTTGCTTACTTACTTACTTGCCCAAAGTACACCCTAGAACTTTACAATTTACAATCTAATTTCTGTAATACCCAATAGAACTTACCATTTACAATCTAATTCCCACGTTACACACATCATATCTTACCATGTACATACAATCTAATTCTCCACTACATGCGCTAATCGTAAAGCGAACAATCGTTCAATTCTTAAACGAACTTTCTAATCCTTTCTTTACACATTAATTTATCTGATTACCGAACCCTTCCTTCACCTCTGACAAGACATCTTGTGAATGTGGGGAATGCCAGGCCTCCACCGTGGTTCGGATTCCACGTTAATCTGTAGGTCCTTCATTTCATTTCACAGTCACCCTACCATTACACATTAGCGTAAGTGCGTATAACCAGAACGGGTAGTAAGACGCGGTGCTAATAATAATAATAATAATAATAATAATAATAATAATAATAATAATAATCTTTACACATTCCAAATTCAACAGTAGATATAATACGTACTGGTACTGTAAATGTTATAGATCCCTATATGTGTAATCTATTATCAGTAATAATTCATATATTATTCATATGATTCATTAAGTACCAACAATAGCTCTTATTCTAAGCCCTAGCATATTCAGTTTAATTAAAGCAGTTGACAATTAATTTATTGATTGTTTGACCCTATGGCAAAAGGTTTAATGGAACATACACATGCCGTGGTAGACTTTGGTCAGGTATAGATCTAAATTTAACTTTAAAAGTTAAAATCCCAGAATATATACTAATTGTATTTTTTCCACATTATTAATTTATCTTATTTTTAACATAGCCACTTGTGTGAATGTTGATCAAATGTAATGGTTTTTTTTCAATCATTTGCCGTATTTTTCGTTGCTGTTATGTATTTCTTAAAGTAGTTTTATTTATCAAAAACAAAATAACAGCAATATATAAATTTCAGTACACCATTTATATAATGAAATATTAGTTCTAGAGTACGTAATATTCAAGTTAAATCTTGATTCAACGAAGCTGTATAAATTTCAGTACACCATTTATATAATGAAATATTAGTTCTAGAGTACGTAATATTCAAATTAAATCTTGATTCAACGAAGCCGAATCTGCTTGAGTAGCTCAGTAATTCACACACTTTAAGTTGACCCATGATGCATTGCAACGCTTTAAGACAGCTGATTATCAACATATTTTATTTTCTATTGGATAAACGGTTATTTTAGATCATTGTCCCGATGGTTGTTTACAAATTATAATGATGTGTCGTGGCTCAATCCAATACATCGATACACGCTTTACATTAACCAGTTATTTCAAATCTCCTCACAACGGACAACGGAGCTGTCTGATAGCTTCTGGCTGTACAGCGCATGCGTTGACAAATGTGCACGAGCACTAATTTGAGATGGTTAGTTCTGAGATTTGATTGGTTCTCCTGGGCCGAACATCTCAAGCAGAGTGGACAAAGCAGTGATGAGTTGAACTTTAGCGGAATAGCTCGCGCCGATTAGTAAATATTACAGTGCACAGTCTTGTGTCTTGTATCTTTAGTAAAAAGTGTAATACCTTCAGAAAACAAAATAAAACCTCTGATTTAAAGTAGATAGCTACTCAGAAATAATCTATTAAAATAAATAGCCTAATGTTTACATTACTTAACCTTGAATAGGAGCTATAATATAATATAATATAATATAATATAATTTATTATTATTATTAGTGGGTATTTAGCGTGTACTTTCTTATTCAAATAATTATACCAGCATACGACTTACCAATCAACTTAATTTTATAACAGACACAACACCAAGCATTCCAGCCCAAGGACCCAATTCTCACTCATTGATAAATATTTCGGCCCAGCTGGGAATTGTGCTTAACACCTTTATCTCAGTGTGTAGACGCTCTACCGACTGAGCTAAGGTGTCGGGTGTAATAAATTACACTGGTTTACAAAATAAAACTAATTTGTTGGCACACAAATAAAACGTCTGATCCTAATGGTACTTCTTTATGCCGAATTCAAACATGTAACTAGATTTTCTCTATCTTGTAGGGATTTTTAGTGACACTGCAGGCTAAATTTAAAAGAAAAAAGTGTATTTCCATACATTTAAAACACTATTAATATTACATAAAATTGACAATTGATGATTTTATTGATTATTTAGCGTCTGGAACATCCATTTTTAAGTGCCCAGCAAAAGTGTACGAGCATGCTAGAAATCCGCTTTCCCTCGTACTTCTTTTGCATGATGGAAATGTATTAGTAGAATCACTCACCTTGTTCGTCGATGATGGCACTGAGATTGTTGGAGAAGAAACCCAAACTAAAGTCCGAAAATTAATTTCTAACGACATATAACTCCCCATATTTTTGAATGAATACAAGAGTTCACCCACAATGTCAAGGTAGTGCTGTGATTTAAAGTTTCCCAAACACTTTTCTGTGACACTTATGAATGATTTCCACGCTGGTTTTTCAACTTAACTTAATTTATCTTTGAATTTTCTATCTTGAATCAAATCTATTATTTTAAACATAACTTATTCGAGGCAATTTTACCTTCAAATAAGAGAACCCAGCACAATTGTTATCCATGGACTTAACACAATTCTTAAAATGCCCTAATTTTACATTGAGTGGAGGTAAAAAAATGTTTTCATGATTGACCAGTGGTGAATGTGCAACATGTTTCGGTCCAGGAGTACGAGATTCACCCTTTGAACATTCCTTTTTTATGTAATGACATTTCCTATCATGCCTGCCCCACTCAGACAAGAAACAACACTTAGTATAGCCGAGCTGTAAACAAAGTAACAGTGCAGCACTGACTTTTAAATCACTACATATGTACCAATTGTACTTGCCATTCTATTTTTTTTTTCAAAAATAATTTAATATTTTGGTAATATTCTGTCATATTAGTAGATTCTAATGGCCCAGAGGGAAATTTGTTTCCATTATGCAAAAAGACACCTTTAAAACTAGTTTTGGATGAGTCAATAAACATTCTCCACTCTGTTGTTTTATGATCATGAGCAAGAGCATCCATCACTAAGCAAATATTGTTACAATAAATTAATAATTTTCCTGAGAATAACATTTTTTAAGCTCATCCTTGTTGTTACAGAAAAAAACAACTTAATATCTCGCTGAAGTAAATTCCAGCCTATTACCCTAGACCCTGAAAGTTAAGCCTTTTCTTTCGACAAATACAAATCCCGATCAAGGTCGTTTGGACATGACTCAATAGAAGAACTTGCTTCAAAAGTAGGGCCATGTTGCTCCTCATTTTGAATTAGGCTAACCGCATCGTTTTCCGAGTCTTCAGTTTTCATAGTTACGTTTTTTGTAGATTGTGGTACAAGGTAAGTCCTCACTGTACTGAACTGGTCCCCAAGCAGATGGCAAATTTGGGTTTGTGTGCGTTTGGATCTATATGTTATTCATTTTAGGCTTGTTTGTTAAACTAAACATAGTCTATTTTGAAAGTTGAAAAATGACACCTGGACACGGGAATCAACTCACATATTTGTAGCCGAGGATTTACGCACGTCCATCATAGACTCTGCCTTAAAATATAAGTGAAGAGTGAAGAATGGCCATGGGCACGGGACGAATCCTGGATAGCTCAGTGGTAAGAGCATTGGCGTACTAAGTAAAAGCTCCCGGGTTCGATTCCCTTGTCCAGGTGTCAAATTTTAGTATATAATATCTAGATGGAGTAATCCTCACTAAAAGCATAAGTGATAGCTTTGGCTATTTGATTCTTAAAACATAGTCTGATCAATGATATTCTTGTTCCCTCCAAACCTTGGGAACTGCAAAGTGTATCCGACGGTACTCCTTTAGCCATTCTGTCAGACGCTTCACACAGGTAGAATTTTAGAGAAAACATACTGAAACCATTTAGGGGAACACTCTCAATCCATCTCATCTGGCCGGCATTCAAATTCTAACCTTCTTTCCACTGTCATAGCAAATTATGAGCTTGAAATTTAGTTAGCGTGCCCACCAATTCGGGTTATTCCGCGTTGTAAAAACAGCTTAAAACTAAAAACAAAGATTAGCCAGTATTAAAAACTACTTTTTCGCGCAAGGGCCCGTTTTAGAGTTATTTGAAATATCGAAAACATCCCGTTGGTTCTTAAAGATTAACCAAAATAAAATATTTAATTTGGGTTGTATTTCTTTCTTCTAAAATGCATTTTTAATTTTTGGTATACATTATTTTTTACTGAAAAAGATTATAGATATAAATGAAACATGTTTATATATGATTTTAAGTTGAAATTAAGTATTTTTTCAAAACATTCACGCAGAATTCTAAAATGATTGTTATAATTTAAAGAAAAGTTAATTAAATCAATATATAACATAGTTCAGAAGTAATCTTTGAGTTAAGACGTGTAGAATTAAATATTCACCGAATAATGTGCTGTTTCCTTGTATTTTCGTGTTTGGTTCTTCTAACATAAAAAAGAGAAGAGTCAACCAACAATAACAAAAGACAAGGGAGGAGTGGCTTGTTTACTACATTGAGTAGCCTCTTTTCAAAGTTAATTCATCCAATTCTCCTAAAATGCAAGATTATTTGTATTTTACTTGCTTAATTTAGTAAATATAGCTTACTATTATACCTTTAATGGTTTAGCGAGTGTCTTGTTTAAAACAAAACAGAAAAAGGTAGTTTTAATCAAAGTGAACCAAGAATGAATAACAGAAAATGAAGAGAAAAGCTGATTAGTTAAAGGGCCTCTTCAGAACCAACGTTCTATTCTCAAGATTTGTGAATATAGTTGGTTGTTTGAAAAAAGGAAAAGTACCTTCACAAGACTGTAATAAACTACAATAAAAAGCAAACCCAATAATTTAAGGAAAATACTGATTCTAAGCACTAGCAACTCGAAATCTTACTGCCACACCTAAGTACGCCACCTATCATTAGCTCTAGCTAGTTCTATCCAGTCCACCTCATCACACCCTATCCCTATCTTGAGTTAGTTCTATCCACTTCACCTCATCACACCCTATCCCTATCTTGAGCTAGTTATATCCAGTCCACCTCATCACACCCTATCCATATCCTGAGCTAGTTATATCCAGTCCACCTCATCACACCCTATCCATATCTTGAGCTAGTTATATCCAGTATATCTCATTACACCCTATCCCTATCTTGAGCTAGTTATATCCAGTATATCTCATTACACCTTATCCCTATCTTGAGCTAGTACTGTCCAGTCCACCTCATTACACCCTATCCCTATCTTGAGCTAGTTATATCCAGTCCACCTCATCACACCCTACCCCTATCTTGAGCTAGTTATATCCAGTCCACCTCATCACACTCTATCCCTATCTTGAGCTAGTACTGTCCAGTCCACCTCATTACACCCTATCCCTATCTTGAGCTAGTACTGTCCAGTCCACTTCATTACACCCTATCCATATCTTGAGCTAGTTATATCCACTATATCTCATTACACCCTATCCATATCTTGAGCTAGTACTGTCCAGTCCACCTCATTACACCCTATCCATATCTTGAGCTAGTACTGTCCAGTCCACCTCATTACACCCTATCCCTATCTTGAGCTAGTACTGTCCAGTCCACCTCATAACACCCTATCCATATCTTGAGCTAGTTATATCCAGTATATCTCATTTACACCCTATCCCTATATTGAGCTAGTTATATCCAGTCTACCTCATTACACCCTATCCCTATCTTGAGCTAGTTATATCCAGTATATCTCATTACACCCTATCCCTATCTTGAGTTAGTTCTATCCAGTTCACCTCATTACACCCTATCCCTATCTTGAGCTAGTTTTATCCAGTCCACCTCATTACACCCTATCCATAACTTGATCTAGTACTGTCCAGTCCAAATCATTACACCCTATCCCTATCTTGAGCTAGTTATATCCAGTCCACCTCATTACACCCTATCTCTATCTTGAGCTAGTACTGTCCAGTCCACCTCATTACACTCTATCCCTATCTTGAGCTAGTACTTGTCCAGTCCACCTCATTACACCCTATCCCTATCTTGAGCTAGTACTGTCCAGTCCACTTCATTACACCCTATCCATATCTTTAGCTAGTTATATCCACTATATCTCATTACACCCTATCCATATCTTGAGCTAGTACTGTCCAGTCCACCTCATTACACCCTACCCCTATCTTGAGCTAGTTTTATCCAGTCCACCTCATTACACCCTATCCATATCTTGAGCTAGTACTGTCCAGTACACCTCATTACACCCTACCCCTATCTTGAGCTAGTTATATCCAGTATATCTCATTACACCCTATCTATATCTTGAGCTAATTATATCCAGTCCACCTCATCACACCCTATCCATATCTTGAGCTAGTTATATCCAGTATATCTCATTACACCCTATCCCTATCTTGAGCTAGTTATATCCAGTTCACCTCATTACACCCTATCCCTATCTTGAGCTAGTTATATCCAGTCCCCGTCATTACACCCTATCCCTATCTTGAGCTAGTTCTATCCAGTCCACCTCATTACACCCTATCTCTTTCAGGTACATTCTAATGTTATCTTCCCAACTAAGTCTAGTTCTTCCCAATGTTCTCTTCCAATTGGCTTTGTCAGTCAGTCCCTGAACATGATTCTAGATACTTCGATTCGCACCGTAATCTACGAGACTATAATATCTTAACAATGTCTTGTGATAAGTACAGGCTATAAGACTCATCGCTTTGTAACCTTCTCCACAACCTAGAATCTTCATCACGATAATCGTGTTTTAAAGATAATATATCATCTTTTTAATATCTTATTTAAAACACAGGGGCTGTATATTTAACCATTACTTTTTTAGAGCTTAATCACTTACCGTAGTGCTTTGACAGTTTTTATTCTAACTAAATTATATAATAGACTTTGTCTACTTTAGCGAACCATTGATAATTAATTTAAATAAAGTAAAAAATTGTTTCTGTGTGTTATGCAAGTATTCAAATTTGATGCTATAGAATCCGTACACACAACGGTGATCACGCAATCCAAAACATTAGAATCACATTGCATGTAGTCGTGGTTGGTTAGGAGACACAGTTTTAACTATCAGCCTCTTGGGGACTTTTTCAACATTTGATTTTAAGCTAGTTTTCCGATCTAGTGTGGAATTACCTTTTATAAGACACCTTTTCCTAAATATGTGATCTAAGAAATTTTGCACTTGAAATTGTCCGTTTTAGAAAATTATCAATTATTTATTTTTGGAAAAAATTCCAGCTATTAAATGAAACAAATTAAATCTTGATAGCTCAAGTTTAATTTATCCTAAGATAGTTCAACTTCAGCAACATTATCGAATGGGTACAGCAATTTCAGTTCTTTTCTCACGTTCGCGAATCGATTAAAGCGCTTGGTGGTTGAATGTGTCACTAACATCAAGTCTGCTAGTAGACCAGAGGGAAGACGCTCGAGATTTCCCTGTGTCACTTCGGAGGTCACGTGATCCCAAGTCAAATGATATTCAACTGTTTGTACCCTTGAACCAAACGGAGTTTTGTGTATGAGATCCTTGTACTCATTTGGTCCTAAACAAGTGAGGAGGGAGCAATGATAAGATGGCCGTCTACATGGATGATATGTTACTGCATTTGGTTTTGAGATATTTAGAAATAAGATTCAAATGGTCCGTTTGTATAGAGTTCTATAACAATTAGGAAATTAATTTTATCGGGCTATAATAAATAATTATTGAAGTTACTTCCTAAACAAACGTCTTGAAAATCATTGATATAACTGATTGAAAGAGGTTATAGTGAAAACATCTCATTATCTGACCTCCCAATAGAAACAAATGTCACATTAATAATCATGGTAAAGTGTTACGAGTTTTGTATATTAATATTACTGCCCATGCGTACTCATTCTAGGTCTATAGATAAAAGTTTTATTTTTAATTTGACCTTATTTGAAACCGCTTTAAATTTAGGCTTACTATAAGCCAACAATAAGTAGAGCCTAAACTAATTGCGTATATTGATCTAGATGTATGCACACTTTCCTGCCAAAATGTTTGAGATATTTTGTCGACTGAGCTTTTTATTTTATTTTAGCTTGTACGTAGGATAGGTAGCTTACTTCCTTATGGCAGATAAAGAGTTCTAATTATTTGCAATAAGCTCCAATCACTCAGTCTACTTAGGCTTAAGACATACAGTCTATTTAGATCTAAAGCATACAATCACTTTAACCTAGGACCTTTCGCTGCCGGTCACCCGTAGACGTATCTATTCAGGATGATCACGTGTGAAGGCTAAGGAGCGATTGAGATACATTAATCTAAACTGGTTCTTAAGGCTTTTATTGGAAAAAAAAGTACTGAATAGACTATATGACCAAAGTCTAGAAAATGTGATAATAGTCGTGTCTAAATAAGAGACGGGTTGTGTATTAGAGTACGTAGGACTTGGGTTGATACCCGGGAGGTCCCCTCGCTTCTGCTAGTGCTTGTCCATGCCATTGCTCCTAGTTATCAATCAGCTGTGCCCAAGGCCGTAGTCAGCCAATAATTTCAGGGGGGGTTTGGTGAGCACATCCCCCAATTGCTGGAAGATAAAAAACATTATAAATGACAAACGGTTCTAGAAGCTCTCTGAAGTGTTTTATTATGATAAAATAACCCCCTAGCTGCCGAAGGGTAGGAAATTTTCTAAATACTTAACACCTCTAGAAGCTCTTTGAAGTGCTTTTTATAATAACACAGTCGCCTAATTTGTATTTGTATTTTAATTTGTATATCGTTTGAACCATAAATAAAGTTATATATATTTTGTTCATAAAATTTCGCGGGGGGTTTGAACCCCCAAATCCCCCCCCCCCCCTGGCTACGGCCTTGGCTGTGCCACTGTCCACTGGTATTGACTCTCGATGTCAGTAACACAAAACCTTGCCTCCACCATTAAGACAGTCCGCAAGCGATCGACATCCGAACTCCCTAGCCTCTAACTTCTTAACTCCTTGCCGGACAAACCACCAGGAGGGGGTCTATTACCCCTCAAGGGTTTAAACCCCGACCAATCAACAACAATTTAGTACTTTAGTGTTGCAATATTTATTGCAATATTAATTTACTAGCCTGTTCGATCTTACTATAGATTAATCGGGAATCTTACACTGTACAGACTATCTAGCAAGTTGTTCACTGTGTTGACTCATCCTTTGTTAAAGATAATGGTAGCTGTTACACTATTCGTAACTGCTGACTTGCAGGTTGAGTCACGGCTACTGCAGACATTATTTATCTTAGGAGATGATACAACACAACCACAACAATCAAAATTCCAATGGTTTGGCCGTACTGTAGGTTAGGATATTATTAGAATGCATTATGTGTCCAACACTTTTTAATTTGATCTATTAGTTCATCATAGTTGGCTAAAGGGTCGCTGGTTTTGACTTATTCTTCTAATTCTTTCCTCAAATAAGTTTCAAACTATATTTTAGAAAAGTTATATTTCTTATCAAGAACCATGAGTCCCAATTCAAGAAATTTCAGAGCATTCCATTGGCTCTCCGCGTGTAAAGACCCTTGATATTTAGCTAATGATTTTAACTGGTTACTGATTAGAGCGCAGTGCGAAACATTGCAATAATACCCAGAAACCTAACTGTTAAAGTAGGCAACAAAAGGAACAATCTCTAAATTTCCTTGAAAAAAAACCCCCCGTTATTTATAAGATGGATATTGTAGCATACATTCATCCAGATTGGATTTTGTTTTTCAAGATTGATTGTTTTCACATAGTGAGTATTTCCGTTTGGACAAGAACAAAGGTAGTTCACAGCAAGTAGCACTTCTTTATAAAACATTAAATTATTCGGGCACAATGTAGCAGTTTATATTTTACAGTTGCAAATTATTTCCTGTCCGTACTAATTAACTAAACTTCACTTACAGCATATTCTACATGGATATTAGAATTGAACACCATTACAGGTGTAAACAATTATTGTTTGTATATATTTCGAGCACCCATGTCCTAGTCCTAATGGCTAATGAAAACATTATTAAAATTGACTAACTTTTACCAAACAATATGACGCTAATAGAACGCATTCTGTAATATATGTGCAGTTAGCGTGACCCCCCGTCTTTAGAAATAAATGGCATGGAGATAACCATTTAAAAGTACAAGTACAAGAACATAATGGAAAGAGGTAATATTATAGTGTTATATTATTCTGGATAACTCCGTGGAGCTAAGCCAACCACTGGCTTGAACGAGCGTCACCCCAACTTAAGATATGGTCAACCTTAATTAACTTAGCCCGCCAACGGGCCGCAATTAACAAACAATAAAAACAAGCCAAAGCACATAAGCCATAAGGGTGTAATACAAAGCTTTGTTTGATAACAACAGACTACATTTAACCCTACATGGGATGGATGCTTTTCTAAGTGACTAAAAGAAAATACTTATATTATTTAAAAAATATAACAATCTGACCATATTTGAACGATGAGTGGACTTTAATATTTAAAGTGTTCTTATGAGGACAATCGTCACAAACTGACCGCAATACATAAGTCTGAGCTTTTCTAATTTGACTAGTGATGCGTCATGGTTTAACTTTTAAGTTCCGTGAAACTGAAACCAGATTATAAACAAAATCTAACAATGTTCAATATCTAGCCGACCAATGACCCTCCTAAATCATGAACAAATGATCACAATACAACTATTATTATTAGCACCGCGTCTTACTACCCGTTCGGATTATACGCACTTACGCCAATGTGTAATGGTAGGGTGATTGTGACATGAAATGGAGCACCTACAGTTTAACGTGGAATCCGAACCACGGTGGAGGCCTGGCATTCCCCACAATACAACTGATCCTTTAATCAAAAGGAATGAAGATTGCAACATTTAAAACCAAACTATAAACTAATATCCTCACAAACAATATTTACAATCTTGGTCTTCGGTTTAAAGTGTTCCATTATCTCAGGGCAAAAATAAAGATATAATAATGGAACAAAAGTTACGTTAGCTATCTATACATTTCAAAGGGTTAGCCTTTTAAAGGCAGAAATGAAAATTACCTAAAAAGGTATGATATAAATTATACAATTACATTAAAGCCTCCTGCCTTCTAGCGGCGACTATCTTAATTGAATTGGATTATGTCCACTCAATAAATGGCACTGACTTTCCAAATGCAAGATGGCCGCTGCCCACATGGCTGCGCCAAGAACTACCCATTAAGCGGATGAAACAGAAACTTTACTAATAATAGCTCGAGTTTAAAATACCTTAAGAGAAAAACAAAGGTGAATATGGCTTTACACTAATCAGCAAAACAAGAATTTCCTTCCATCCTCGCAATAAAGTTAAATAATACTAAATGAATAATTCTAACAATCGAATTTTTATCTCACCAAAATAAATTTTGAGATCAGAGAATACATTAAGCCAAAAAAGAATTTTGAATAATAATAATAATAATAATAATATTTTAATTCTAACAGGAAAGCGTCGTTAACCTTCTGCAAGACAGCGGTACAATGAGTAACTACCTAAGTTAGACGTAGGCTTATATAGGATAAAACATCAGGTCACATGTTCACAGAGAGGAGTTTGGGAAAGAAAAGAAATAATCCAGAATGGACGAGATCATTCCACAAAACCGTAGAAGGTTATGGTGGGGGTGTGTGTAGGGAGAAACAATTGACAAACAAAGGTGGTCCGTGTTGTGGCTCTCCCTTTTCCAGGCGTGGTCTTCAGTTGTAGTCTGGCAGTAGACCTGTGTATCTTGTGCGTGTAGGAGGTGAGACCGGTCGTGGTGAAACAACACTCCATTGGAGCCAGAGGGTAAGCGTAACCTCACATAATTATTGTCCTGTTACGTGTAACTTGTTACATTAGTTTCGTATAATCGGACTTAACATACATAAAGGTGGCTTGATTTGGCTTTCTACTAAACTTAATGTTCTTTAACACTGCCGTACCCAGAAATTTATTTCAGGGGTTAGTGGGGCGAGGGAGGTTCTGTATGGTAGGCGCTTGAAGGTGAGCAATGCCAATTGTAATGTTTCTACTTAAGTGAAGGATTTAACTTTCACTTTTTGAGCACACTTAAAAGTGGCTATATATCCGAAACACAACTTACATACAAACTTTATTCTATAACATATACAACACCCAGACACCATACCGTAAATTCATCAAATGATAAATACTATGACCCTGCCAGTAATCGAAAACTGGACACTAATACTGCTGACACCAGTGAGACGTAAACGGTAATAGTTACTTCATCATTAAGTATAATACTGACAACTTGATGATGAATAATATTATTATCATTTCATTTACTGTATGATATTATTATACATCTAGCCTTTACAACATAAAGTGTTCACGTTTGGCCATCTTCACAAACCGTGACACTACTGCGTCAGGGCCAACAGGAATATTGCGGTATTCTACAAGTGAAGCTTGTTCAGTTCATCTTTCTCCAGTCAAATTCCGTAGATAAGTATTTAGTCTTCGGGAGAGTTGAGAAAGTTCTCTCTGGCGTTGCAGTGGAAACCGGAAGAGCTGGAAATATTTGCAGTATCTTTTTGATGTTTGGAAAGAACTCCTCATTGCAATCTTTTAGACTACCAAGCGCACACAATGGTCTTGAAGTTGACTCTTTTTGGCCCACTTCAACCCCCAGATAATGAATTATGTGGTGAACATAGCAAGTTCAGGCAACAGAGAACTGTAAAGCTCAAAACACTCTTTTAATTCTTGTTGGTCTGAGTCGACACAATGGCTTGAAATGAATTTTAGAAGAGATGCAATTACAGTCTTGTTATTTTTAAATCTGTCTTTTAGCTGTATTTATATGTATATTTATATATGCTCAATAAATTGAAGAAATAAGTTCCTTTTGAAATATTCCAATGGTGTGTCAGATGGAGTGTTTTCTCTATGTAACTGTTTCAATACTTCATGGTATTTTCATTTCCGATCTTATGTATTCCATCAAGAGGCACGCTGAAGTAAAGAGTTAACTAAACTCTTTATCCAAATCCTTCCGGATAGTGTTGATAACAGAAACCACATTTTCCAAATAATCACATGCAGCTTCAAGATCACGTGAAACTTTTTAAGTTTTTTGGTTAGTACAAGTGAATGAGAAAATACTTTTTCTAACCTGCAATTACTAGCTGGTATGCTTTTGAGTTTTCTACTTATTTAGGAACTCTTCCAACTTCTCCAGGGAATGAACCACAGCAGAATAAAGTTCTTTAAATCGCAGGACTGCCTCGTGTTTATAAACCCATCTTGTTTCACACATAGCTATGAGAGTTTTGTGCTTTTAATCAGGAAATATTTCACTAATAGCTTGTCTTAAAACATCATTGCGTTGTGCATATGAACGACACAAAGATACTACAGACTGAATTGTTCCAATATAGTTTATAATAGCTGAAAGGCCACATGAATCGACCAATGAAACGTTTAGTGAATGCGCACCACAGTGTATGTATAGTTCCATCCGATATTTACGAATATAGGCTTGCACGCCATGTAAGTGACCACTCATGGCTGCTCCTCCATCATATCCTTGACCAACCAAGTACTCACGAGCAATGCCATGATGCTTGAGGCGTGTCTTGATCAGAGATGCAAGTCCTTGTCCTGTTAAATCACGAGCCAGTGAGAATTCAAGAAAAATCTTCACGCCCTTTATTTTCCTATAAGTCCACTTAGCGCACACACAACGATAATTATTCTGTTCTAGCGATATATGTTTTTCCATAAGCTAACACTGTAGAACATTTGGAATTGTTTATTTTATGCACAATTTTTTCTTGGATTGTTCAAATACAAATGTCAATAATTTGATTTTGCATTTTTGAACTAGTATATTGTGCATTCATTGCTCCGGTTTCTAAGTGATTTTGCAAAACTGAGTCACCAGCATGCGCACGTCGCAAGAATTCCCATAATTTACACCTAAATCCTGTTTCATTCCACTTCCTGTGCCATTCGTACCACGCAAAGAAATTTCCCTCCTTCCACAAAAGATCACTGTTTCAATCACATAACGCAATTTATCTCTGTTTTCTATAGTTTGACGTTCACGTTCCCTGTTGAGCTGATCAATTACACTCTTTTGTTTTCCACTTCCCAGCTTCAAAAATAAATCTGCATACTCACCACCCTTCTTGTGGTAGGTTGTGCTAGCATACACGACAATGCTATCAAGAGCTTTCTTCCAGTTGGTAGAAGATCGGTTTACTGATGCTCCCAACTGTTGGTACTCGCTGCACTTCTTGTGGTAGGTTGTGCTAGCATGCACGACAATGCTATCAAGAGCTTTCTTCCAGTTGGTAGAAGATCGGTTTACTGATGCTCCCAACTGTT
>CABFOV010004996.1:0-41147 GCA_902141375.1 Timema poppense | reverse complement strand
CCGGAGTATATGTAGTGAGATATTATTATCTCCTCTCCTCTGTGTGGCGAGTTATTCTTACTTCCTCTGTGTAGCGAGTGAATATTACCTCCTCTCTGTAGCGAGTTATTCTTACCTCCTCCTCTGCGTAGCGCAGCTGTTCTCTGAGGTCAGCTTCTCTCTCCAGGGAGTCTTGTAGATCTCGTAACAATTGGACAGGATCCTCCTGAGATCCGCCTCGAGTCAGCGATTCTCGAGACACTTTCTGAAAGGAGATACGGCCATTTACAACTGAACATGCTATGTCGCTTGAGATGTACACCCTCAGGTGGACTACTTATCATAACTTTATTGCTCTCCAAAGCGTTAACACACAAATTTACCATCTATTTTATGAATATGACTATCCTATCCTTATTTACTCCTCAATTAACCAGCCCCGTGGTGTAGTGGTCAGTGCACCTGTCTACAAGCCTAACGGTACCGGGTTTGATTCCCGGCTGGTACCTTGGGTACTTTTTTTTTATATCGAAAGTGGAATTACCCCAACGGTCACCAGGATTTGGTTAATTAGGCTCAAGTTAGGTTTAAGAGTTTCCACTGGTTCCACACCCTCATACTCACTATCTCCCTCATACTATCACTATCACCATCACCTCATCTAATCAGGACATGGAAAGAACCTCCATAGAAAGGATGAACTATTATTACATTAGTACGTCCCCTAAGCAATGGTACATTAGTACGTCCCCTGGACAATGGTACATTAGTACTGGATAGTATCTCCACTACTGGGCTACGAGTGATGTAGCCCAGACACCAAATATAATATTATATTCCTCAATTTAAATTGACTTTTAAATGGGATATGTCATCCGCTTGTCAGAATACATCATCCTTTAAATTTAAGAACAATTCTAATAAATATGTGAAACGTTACCTGTACAATTTATTTTTCAAAGAAACATTTTAAACCTCCTAGTGTAAATACAACCACACTATATCAATCAGTCAACTCTATATAACCACCTGTAACGTTTCTTTGGATCTATGAATGAAATATCTTCTTGGTGAATGAGATAGTTTGGAAACAAATACCATTATTTTAAGTGGTTTAAAGCGTCTGGTTTGTAATAGATTACGTTACAAATGAATACACGTGTGTATAAACCTTCAGGTTCATCTGTGTACCTAATCTTGCCAAGTTACAAGTTTCTTGGTTTTTTAATAATAGCGTTAACATCAACACAAATACTCACTCTATTTTATTTTATAGGATAGTAAAATATATCACTCTAAGCACTGGCGCAGCCAGGATTCGTTTGTGAGGGGGGGTTAGTTTCACTGACCAACCAAGCAGGGTCCATTGGTTTTTCCCGTGAGAAAATTTGAAAATTTAAGTACTGCAAAATTCAAATGCATTAAAAGAAATAAAATAATATCCAAAATAATTTAAAATTTATAAAAATGGTCCTAATTCTGTAATTATTTCAACTATTAAGTTTTTATGAACACATTTTTATTCATGCATACAGCTAGAATATACAAACATGCAAGTTTCAATAAATTGTATTTTGGAAATCTGGTTTATAAAATTATCTAAAACCTTAAAATTCAAATAAGCGACTTGCACTAACTCTTAACTCACAAAATCACTTTTGAACTAATTCACGTTAGTCTTATGTTAATTTTTCTTGGCTTCATAGAAAGTTAATTGAGAACTTCATCGTCCCCATGTGGAAAGATCATATCTGGACAGAACTGGGCCAGATATGTCATTTTCCCACATGGGTCCGTAACTGACACCTCTGGATGTATGTACTGTGCATGAAGCCCATTAAGTCTGTCTTCATTTGTAGAGTTCCTCAGGTATGGTCTCAACAGCTTTAGGGACGAGAAAGAGGTAGGTGGGTAGTGAGGTCTGGGGGAGGAGGGGTTCAACCCTGAACCCCCACCCCCACCCTTGGCTGCGCCAGTGATTCTATGTAATTGAATCTGAAACTATCTTTTAGAATATATTTCAAACTTAGTATTGGACTAAACTTAACATTTGGCATGTGGCTCATTAAAACACTGGTGTCTGTAATGATTAGTAGAGGTCCATGTTTTAAAGTTAAAGAAAACAAGATTTATATATAGTTCCCATTCTTGTGTCAAGGTTTAGTAATTTTTTTACAGACTTTTCACTATAGGCACGTACTTCACCAGAAGATGTTTTCCCGATGGAGCCCAACATTGGCGCTTTTTTCTTAGGCACCTGAAGACTCTTTTGGTTTGAACTATCATATTCTTTTGATTCCAACTTCTCTTTGACATCGTCAAGCTCTTTCTTGAGTCTCACGCCAACCTACCCAATAAAGAAAAAATATATAGAGATTTTCAAGTTGTGATAAATACAAACTAATGAGCACATTTAAAATCATAATTCTATATTCAATTATGACAGGCAAAAAAACATCTGAAAACGCTATGAAATAAATGGTTTTTTTAGCACCGCAACTAACTACCGGCTCGGGTTATACGCTTATGTACTAATTATGCAAATAGCCTTAGGGTTAAAGAATATATTATATTTAGAGGAAGTGTACCATCATTTGCTTGGAGAGAGAGTATAAAACCATTTTGGAATAAAACACCCTAAGTACACCCAACCGAGACTCGAACCTTGATCTCCCTATCATCAGCAGTCTAATCTACTGAGAGCGTAGCGCGTTAGACCATGCGGTCACCGAAACGTGTAATTAATTAATCACGCTTTAAAAACAACGTATTTATTCGTTTACAAGCATTTAAAACTCCTGAATTGACCGTACTTAGGGCCTCTTTATTGGAATAAATTCAGAACAATCGGTGCTTATGGCAGGGACGTTCTAGTAGAACTACCTTGCTAGGGTTCCAACACTGAGCTCCTGCTAATGGATGTACAATAATTTGTATGGGCGGGGGGTTAAATGGGTGTAGTTCCTGTAACGACTACATCTATCTAAATAATCATTTAATTTGTAAATTAGTATATAGAGGAAAGCAGTTGACAGACCTGAAAGTAGCCTTAGATTTAATCAACACGATAATCAAGCCAGGTGAGAGACTGTCAGAGATCCATTCTTCCTCACCTTCTCCTCCTCTCTCTAAACTCAACCTGTTTATCCTCCTCCCCACCCCACGAAATCAACCTCCTCCGAGCATTTCTTGAGCATGCTCACACCTCAAGTTTGTACATTAACAACCCTAGCAAACAGACATTGTTTGGTCTCCGGAAGACTACAAATGAATTTCTTTGTCTTCCGGTTACAGGTGAAGGATTTGCGAATACTTCAATTGGCTATATCCTTCCATGCACTTGATAAACAGATGTCGAGTGAAGGCCCTCTACTTAGAATCAAAACCACTCAGAAATGATTTGAGATATTTAATACTGACACGAATCAACCCGAATATTACTTCATGAAGGCCGGGATCGTCTCTTATCTCTCACATTGCTTTGAACATGAAGACCGGGATCGTCTCTTATCTCTCACATTGCTTTGAACATGAATACCGGGATCGTCTCTTATCTCTCACATTGCTTTGAACATGAAGACCGGGATCGTCATTCATCTCTCACATTGCTTTGAACATGAATACCGGGATCGTCTCTTATCTATCACATTGCTTTGAACATGAAGGAGCTTGTCGGAATATTGAACCTTATAACTATCGGGCTACCTCCTTCAAAGGTAGCAGAAGGAGATCTGCTATCTTCCATGTTGAAAACATTTTCGTCAGTACCTCTTACACTGCCTGTCCAGATGTGTCTTACGTACGAATAAATCTAACATCAAATATGCACATTTGTTGATACATTCAATTGCCGAGGATATAATTAACGTGAGAAAGATCGATAAACGACATTAGCCTATAAACAGATACGCAATGCACGATACGAGCCTGATATCGTTACGAAGGAAACCCTCAAATCTATCACATAGCTGCTAAATAAGATTATGAATATGGTTGCTGTAAGATCAGAACTCAGTCCTATTCATGAGAAGATATAGAAGGAGGAGGAGGAGGAAGAAGATTTGTCCGAGAGGAAGTCTATCAAACATCTACTTAAAGCTGTACCCACCTCTCTCTCGTTCCGATAGAACATAGTGTTCGTTACGACGGTTACTTTGCCTTACTGTGGGTTTACAAATTCGCCGAAAAACAAGCGAATAACAAAAACGTGGTCACGTGACGAGCTCCAAGCCAATTGCAAGATCTCCGCCTCATTGGCGCAAGCTGTTCCTCTAAAGTTCAACTCATCTCTACTTTGTCCGCTCTGCCTGAGATGTTCGGCAAGGGAGAATTAATCAAATCTCGGAACCAACCATCTCAAATCAGTTTACATGCGCATTTGACAACGCATGTGCTCTACAGTCAGAAGCAAGCAGACAGCTTCATTGGCCACACCGTTATAATTTGTGAATCTCCATCGGGAGAATTATCTAGAATATATTTTTATCTACTAGACAATAAAATATGTTGATAATCAGCTGTTTTAAGTTAGCGTTGCAATGCATCATGGGTCAACATACAGCTTGTGAATTGCTGCGCTACTCAAACAGATTCTGATTTCTATTTTCGGTGAACGTGTGAATCAAACTTTAGTTATGCTACAAGTATTGATAGTTCTATTTAATATGATACTGAAATAAACCAGTTGTCAGAAACCCATGAAAAATGTCAAATCATTTACCTCGTTAGCTAAAGCTAGGTCTTGTTCTAGTTGTTTAATCTTCTCCACCTTGTCAAGTCCTGCCAATCCTCCCGCCATTTCACGACATTTCTTTTCAGCCTCCAACTTCTCTGCTTCCATCTGCTCAGCCTTACGTTCGGCTTTGCGCAGTTTGAATGAAAGGATCCTGCAGTTCTTGGCTGTCTGTTCTAGCTCTTTCTTCAAGGTCGTGTATTCATCAGCTTGCTCTTCTCTGAAAAAAAATAACTAAGGGGTTAGATTTAATGAAACTATAGCCAATTTTATCAAAATACAAAATTTGATTCAAATTAGCTCACCACCTTAATCAAGGTAAATATCCTCACACTGTTATATTTCATATAGGAATAGCAGTTGTGAAGCTTCCAAAACATTAAAACAATCCTCAACTGTTTTAGAATGTTTTGTTGTGACCCTGTTAAAGATGGCTATTTGTTTGAGGAAGCCTAGATATGTTTCAAACAATTAACCTATTACTTTGATTTCAGAACTGAGACATCATGTGTGAAAATTCCTTGAAAATGAAATAACTTCCCCATTTAATTATTTTTCCTATAGTGATAACAGTCAAGATGTGTGGTTTATAATCATAGAAATACATTTTAATGTATTCACCTTCATTTGGGCTTGAACCCTATTTTGAAAAAAAACACACTATTTTTTTAAATAATGCGAGATTTCTGCGCGTCTGCAAAGCGTGTCAGTGCTCCGGAAGGCACTAAAAATCCTACACAACCACTGATTGTCTATTAGCTGTGTGTTTGAACATTAGATGATTGATTGTATTTATATACCAGCCAACTATCCCATCGCCATTAATCTGCTCAACTGACAGTCTTCCTGGGATTGGATTGCAGAAGGAGAATAATCCCCGATATATGAGTCCACCCAGGTCCTGCCAAATTGAGATCCAAAGCTACTAATATGCATAACCTCCACTTGGAGGCTACCCGGTTCTCGAACGAAATTTAGATCTTGTAATATGTAATTAGTATATTGTGCAATACATTAAGGTAGCGAGTGTGGATAAAAAGGAAGGTATAGGTCATCTAAGACGTGGCTAAATGTTGTACACGAATGTATGAAAAAAGAGAAATATTAAGAGTTTTAAGAATAAAAGATCATGTATGACTCGGTGAATGGATATTGTTGAAGCGAAGAGAGTATGCAAAGATAGGGAAGTGTGGAGAAAGTTAGTAAGGATGGATTAAGTGCGGAGTTTACCCACCTCGGTGGTGCACTTAGCTAACGCGCTAGTTTCGTGCTGAGCTAGACCACCGAGGGCGGGGAGATTGAGGTTAGAATCTCGCCCGGGTGATGTGGGGGGTGGATTTTTCCTAAATACTTTTCCGCTCCTCCGCGCAAATGTGGGTTCACTTCCTCTATATTCAACCTTCCCAATTCCTAACCCATTAGCGTAATTAGTACTTACGCGTATAGCCCGAACGGGTAGTAAGACGCGATGTTAAGTATTATTAAGGAGTTGTTGGTTTTTGAGCTATGTACGCAGTTTCTTCCTTGGCAGTTTTAACCCTATGAATCCAATTTTAACGTATTTGTTGAGGTTTATTGAGAACATATTAATAAATCATTAAAACTTCAATAATTATGGCCCTATGACTTTCTATCGACCCCTTGGAATGAGAAGTGTTGTGATCGTAAAAAAATCTAACTCAAGATTTTGATAAATGTCGACCTTTCATGACCGCTGTAACTGAAAAAGGGGTTTTCGCAATGTCTGTCCGTTTGTATCTCACCTAGAAGCCAAAACCATTTTAACAATCAGGCTAAAACTTATTATCTAGGGTTTTATTAAGGTCCACCCGAGGAGCTTCTGAAATTAGGTATCCAACCCTGATCCTAAGGGTAGTTTACTGAGGGTCAAAAACAAAACAAAAAAAAAACAATCCTCACCAAATCCACTCTGACAATTTTGATTAAATTTTACGTCTAAAAACTGTTTAACAATACAAACAAAATGGAAGTATTTATTTTCCCATGAAAATGACTGTGAAGGTTCTTATAGGCAGATTTTTTCGATTTTGATCATATTTCCGCTATTATTTGAGATAATAAATTATTTTTTTATTGTAAAGTTGTAGAAAATTCAAAACTAAAATCTTTTATTTGGAATATTATTTTTAAAAACCAATAGTTTCTTAGCTATAACCAATTCTGTATATTTTTTATAGAGCTCTTTGAAAAGGAAATAATAATTGTTGTTCTCTTTGGTGGACAGAAATGTTCCTCTTTTCTCAATGTCTCTGTAACAATGTGTATTATTTCATATATGCTCTTTGGTGAAGTGTTTATACAGCAAATATGTTATTAATTTCTACAAATATTAAGAGTTTTAAGTAAATATCTCTATTTTAAGATAGAGAGAAAGTCTGTGCCATTTGTTTTTATATAGAAATAAAAGTGTTAAATAAGGTGTCAAACGATGTTTATCTTAGGACAAAAGTGTGCAAATGTCTACTCAACTTATAAATAAAACGTTAAAAATAGTTCAAAGTTCACTTGTACACACTTAACCTAAGATCTCACCTGAAATTGTCTTGTAGTTCTTCTATCTCCTCTTCCAAATCCTGGAGTTCTTTCTTCATGTCTTCGTTCTCATCCATTAGCTCTTCGCAAAGATTCTCAGCCGCGAGCAGTTTGGAGCGTAAATCGTCCAGTGTTCGTTTCGTGGTGTTGTTATCCGGTCTTGACTCAACCTCATCTTCCAATTCTTTCACTCTCAGCGACAGACTTTTCTTCTCGTCTAGAAGATCTTCCGATTGGGTTTGTAAGTCATTCACTTTTTGTTGGAGTTTCAAGACCTAGAAAGTTTCAATTACAACGTGTTAATAGTTTACATCAAATTTAACGTTAGAATACAAATTTAAGTAAATAAATGGAAGGAACCAATCGTATATACTTTCTTAAACGTTCTATTAGAGTTTGGAACAATACTTTCTAAACTAGATTAGCAAATAAGTTTTCCTCACAAAAATAACATTTTATTTTGTTAATTTAATAAAGAACGCCCTGGAACAAAATTGTTAGAGACATTTTAATAAAATGTTATATGTTTCAGTGGCTGCATGGTCTAAGGCGCTACGCTCGTGGTTGACTAGACTGCCGATGACAGGGGGAATGAGGTTCGAATCTCGGTCTAGTGTACGGACGGGTTTTTTCCAGAAAAGTTTTCCACTCTCCGTTCATGCAAATGCGGGTAAACTTCCTCTAAATTCAACCTTCCTCATTCTTAACCCATTATCATAATTAGTGTTATCCGAACGGGTAGTAAGACGAAGTTAAAAAAATTAGTAAATTACCCTTGAATTATTATTTTTATCAAAAACAACCTACGTTGATTTAACATCTAAAACACTCTCATCCACTTCGGTGGCCGCATGGTCTAAGGCGCTGCCCTCGCAGTAGACTAGACTGCCGAAGACAAGGAGATCGAGGTTCGAATATTGGTCAGGTGTACTGAGGGTGGTTCTCCCAAAATAGTTTTACACTCTCCCTCCACGCATATGAGGGCACACTTCCTCTCAATTCAACCCTATCATCTCTAATATTTTATCATAACTAAAACATATGCGTACAATCAGAACGGCTAGTAATAAGTGGTGACAAAAAAAAAAGCACTCCCCACAACAACTAAATATTTTACAAATTCAAATTTAAAAAATCAATCATCATTAAATTACCCTTTAATGTTAGAATTAGAATTAAAATCACTATTTCTCCAGGTGATATGACCATAAAACATATGAATATCAAATTTGGAGAGAATCCATCAAACTGTTTCGACCGTAACTCCAGGTAAAGACAAACAGGATATATAAAACGTTAATATCCATCATAATCATATAATTCAAAAATATTCACGGTTCAATACTTTCTCTATATGATAAAGTAAAAAAAATTACCAAAATAATACTAAGGTTAAGAATCGTAGTAACGTCACCAAAATAAACACTTATAGTTTTCAAAATACGTTAAACACTTGTTTTTTTTGTGTCAACAAATAACAGGGCATTTACAAATTTCGAAGTAAAACAACGCCGCTATACATTTTATCATTCATGATCAAGACGAATATTTCAGTTTCCTTTTTTCACGGTTTATGTTAGTCAACTTAAGATCGTTCAATAAAAATAATCAACTTCCACAGCCACCGACAATATTGGCCACGTCAGCAACTAGAAACTATAGCAGTTGCGATGGAGGTTTTCATAAATGGTCTTCCATTCTCCCTCCACGTAAATGCGAGTACATTTTATTTAAATTCTACCTTACTCATCCCTAGACCAATACCGTAAGCGTGCGGATATCCCGAACGGGTAGTAAGACGCGGTTTCTACACACACACACACACATACTTGAGTCAATGCGAATGATGGCCAATTACGACTTCTCGTGGACTTATACAACATATTAAGTGTTGACAATATTCATTAGGACTACATTAACAAAATAACTATCTATGGGGGTGATTACATTTGTGTAAATACTTTCAAGAGATTGGAAAATAAATCAACAGTAGGAATTGGTCTCTGCAAAATAATACATTCTTTTTGGTTCTTGGTCAACACATCGGCATGTCGTTAATTTATGGAAAACTGAAATGTTTGATTGATTTTGCATAAGACTATAGAGTTGATTCTTTACCTCCAACATTAATATTTGATAGTTCACACCTACCTCAAATTTAGTTAACTTCTAGAAAAGCACTTTAATTGCTATTCGAAATATTAACTGTTTTTGTAATCATAAATTGACATAATAGATTAGATTATCAACTGAATTCAAATTATTACGGCAAGATCAATAATAAAAGCTTATTTCAACCCTATGTGTAAACTGCCTTTACTGAACCGTTTAAATATCTCACCTTATATGATGGCCCATCTGGGGTCAAAATATATTTCGTCCAACGCCCGCCCCTGTTTATTATGCATGATTAAAATATATATTCATACATATTCGATTGAACGTATAGTTATATGATAGTCTATGCTTTCATAATTTAAAAAATGCAATACCTTAATCATCTTATATATAAAATTCTCGTGTCACAATGTTCGTTCCCGTACTCCTCCGAAACGGCTTGACCGATTCTCATGAAATTTTGTGAGCATATTGAGTAGGTCTGAGAATCGGCCAACATCTATTTTTCATACCCCTTAGTGATAAGGGTTGTCCACCCTTAACATTTTTCTATAATTTTTAGACATTTTTTTAATATCTTTATTTTTTTTATTATGTCGCATTAAAAAATACATACAACCCTAAATTTTTACCCTTTTATCACCAACCCCTATTTTTTAATAGCCATTTTAGTAATTTAATCATTTTTCATCCCCGGTCGATAACTGATCAATCGTCATGTGCCAATTCAATTCAAACGTATTCAGTTTCCGATTAGATTGGCATTTGCAATGACTATCAACAAATCCCAAGGTCAAACGATGTCTATTTGTGGCTTAGATTTGAGAACACCATGTTTTTCACACGGACAATTATACGTGGCATGCTCTCGAGTGGGTAAACCATCCAGTTTGTTTGTGTTAGCTAAAGATGGACTAACAAAAAATATTGTTCACGCTATGGCATTAAGAGATTGATATTGTTTGTTAGTGTTACTGTCGTAATTGATTAATTAATGATATATAATTTTAAGGAATAAATTATAATAACTTAAAAATAATGTTTGCCTTTTGTTATTTTTATATTCCCTCATCGTTCACAGCGCTCCATGCCTATTTCACGCATATACCACATTCTTACACACTTACAATAAGTAAGCTATTTTTTGTCTACACTAGAAATTACTTAAAAATTATTTATATGGCAAAACAACGTTTGCCGGGTCAGCTAGTTTATAATAAAAGATGATAGTTGAAATAACATTTGCCGAAAACAGGGCTTGAACTAGGGACATTTGGATCTACAGTTTAATGTTCACCCACCTTAGGTTTTTCGGCTTCTATTCATTTTGAGCAGGAAAATTCACTCAAATTGAATTTGAATTAAAGTGTATTTTATTGTCCATCCCCTTGATGTGTTTGTATTTTATTTGGCACATTAACTCTAGTCTTCTCTTCATAAGGTTAGTGTTATATACATTATATTATAATTTAAATGAGTCAAATTCACTGTAAAATTATAATATTATATACATCATTCAACTCAATGCAAGTGATTCCAGAATGCTTTAAAAAGTTTGAATGTGGCGACAGGAAGAATGTATCTTCCTATAAATGTATCCAAAACTAATATGATAGAGTTTTTAATAAGGGCGAAATATAAATTGAAAACTGTTAAAACAAGTGGAGGATTATCTGTATCTAGGCAGAATGTTTTGCAAAAGTGGAAGGATAGATGTTGGAATCGACAGACTGGAATCCAATAGATAAATGAAAGAGGCATCTTAAGTTGGTTCGGGGATGTTGAGAGGATGAGTGTGGATCGACTGAAGATAGAGTGTGTGGATCAAAAGTAAGGGGTAGGCCATGTAAGACGTGGTTAAAGTTTGTAGACGAATGTGTGGAAAAGGATACATATTAAGAGTTTTGAGAATAAAAGAGTGTGTTTGACTTGGTGTATGGATGTTCTTGAAGCGAAGGAAGTATGCAGCGATAGGAAAGTGTGGAAAAATCTAGTGAGGAGGATTAAGTATGAAGTGGTCTATTTTAAATGAAATCACAGTATTTTACCTACTAATAAGGGAACGGCGTGGTTAGATATTTATCTACATTTATGTTTCCATCCACCTCATGTGAGAGATTAAAAGACAATAAAATAATCATGGTCAATGGTTATCAATAAGCTCTCAGAGGGTAATATTTTAAATTATTACAAGACTAGGGATAAGACGTTGAAAATTATAATGATACTACTGGCCCGAATAGCTCAGTCGTAGAGCATTAGGCTTTTAACCTAGGGTTCCTGGGTTCAAGTCCCAGTTCGGGCGTATTTTTTAAATTTCATTAACGCAATTGCTAATTTTTTATTAATGACCAACCACAACAGAATGAAGTATTATGCAAAGTTATTTTTTTATGTTCAGATTTTACACTTTACTAACGATTTTTTTAATACATGATGTTTCATCACATTTGATGGTGTAGAATTGGTTTCATTGTACATTTATTTTGGAACATTTATTGAGTAGAAAAATGTTCATTATCAGGGGCGTCACGCTAAAGCGGGTTAGGGGTTGTCTTCCCCCGCCCTCCCCCTACAATGTTGTTAAATGTTTGAAAGTGTGGAATTTTGTGAGATTCAATATCTTGAGTTGATAAATTGTATGATTACACTGTACCTCAGTACTTTCTATAATTAAAGTGCTTAAACAAAGAATTGTAAAAACAAATTTAAAATTTTCCAAATGTTGAGCCCTACTTTTTTAGCTATCCCAATATCATTACTTATTTACCCCCTCCTCCCTTGTGGGCTTGATCGGTCAGGATAGCTTGCGGGAAGGGTAAAGTTGCAGGTAAGATAATTGTGTGGGTTTGTGAATTTTGGTTTAATCATAGTTACTAAAAGTTAATACAAAATGTGATGTTAGACGAATGATAAATAAATAAAAAGACTGTACACCTGCGCTCATGGAAGAACTGGATTAACTTGCAAATACTTAGACCGATGAAGTTGACTGTTACCGCATTTGACCTCTACAGTACTCGATCTCGTGATCCTGGACTCAACGGATGCCCTATAATTACAAGTGCTACTGATTACCGGAAGATGTCGTCTGATACGGTACGGCGTTGGACAGTGTGACCACCTGCGATATAGATGAAATTGTGACGCCCCCATTGCTAAAAAATCAAGGTATTTTATACCACGCTATGGCCCATTTCCTGTCCTACTAGTTCAATTACTGTTATTAATTGTCAGCACTCTTCTGTAACTTGGTGACCTGGTGGTCTAGGGGTAAGGTGTCAGACTTCTATGTTGGCGGCCGGGGTTCAATCCCCGGTCCCGGCACAGATTTATCTGATTACCAAACCCTTCCTTCACCTCTGACAAGACATCTTGTGAATGTGAGGAATGCCAGGTCTCCACCGTGGTTAAGATTCCACGTTAAACTGTAGGTCCTCCATTTCATCTCACAATCACCCTACCATTACACATTAGCGTAAGTGCGTATAACCCGAACGGGTAGTAAGACGCGGTGCTAATAATAATAATAATAATAATAATAATTCTGTAACTTTCTAGTGCGTTACTTCATACATGCTAAGCCAGCAATTTTAGCGTGTGCGTCCACTCGAGTTATGTAAATCAAAACAAACATTCAAACATTGCTCAGTGATTATGACATGAAAGTGTTAATTATGAGGAACTGAGATGGATAAAAACGGGAATCACGATAGAGTATCTCTTGGTGAAACATATTTTGATTTATTTAGGGCCGGTCTTATGACACCTGGATGAATATTAATGTGGCAGATTAATATTTATATCTGGTCGTTAAGTTAAAAGTTTGTCTTATGACTGCCAGATAATATTTATCTACCAGATACAATGTATTTATACATCACATTTTTATCGGGAGGTTCAAGTACCTGATAACTTTTATCTGAAAGTTATAATGGTTGTTGCCATAATGACGCGTTGTGTTTCATGAGGTTATGCCAATCAGAATCTGTGTTTAGGTTAAAATCTTGGTTCACGTGTTTTGTAGGCACAGGCCTAGGCTCTAACTATATAAAGTTAGAACATTTAATCACACTTTTATATAAACTGACAAGCTATTTGTAGGGTTATAGTTATATAAGAACAAATTATTTAAATGTGAGTACAATAAATTAAATTTTGTAAAAGTTGTACCCAACTATTGCCCACATTTTGGCAGACACCGAAATTATTACTTGCAAGACATCTTAGCTTCTGCGCCCACGTGACGCCATATGTTTCCCTGAACTCGTTTAGCCGCCATTATTTAACAAATGTTGAGCGTTGTAGCCACTTTCCAGGTAGTAGCG
Source organism: Timema poppense (assembly GCA_902141375.1). Classification (NCBI taxonomy): domain Eukaryota; kingdom Metazoa; phylum Arthropoda; class Insecta; order Phasmatodea; family Timematidae; genus Timema; species Timema poppense. The sequence goes on along the minus strand of CABFOV010004996.1, from coordinate 27,437 downwards.
CTAGCATCAGGGCGTATAACCATGCGCGCACCAGTAAAAACAGTACCAACCTTGCGTGTTCTGAATAAAAATATATTTATCCTACAGATAGCTATCTGGCAGATAAATTCAGTTCATAAGATGCGTAAAATATTAAAGTGGCGTACCTCCGAAGCTGCAGTCTTGCTCGGTGCCGTGTGCATGGAGGCAATACGACTCAACAGAATGTCGCTCTTCTCTCGTTCAACTCGCTCGCAACGATTTCGCATCATGTCAAGTTCCTGTTTCAAGCTCTCAATCTGCTCCTGCAAACAAATACAAGTCACCGCGTCTCGCTTACTACATGGCCGGGTCACATGGCCGCACATGTACTAGATCACGCTAAATGGGTTCAGGACAAGGAAGGTTGAATTTAATGGAAGTGTAACCACATTTGCGTGGAGGCATAGTGGAGAACCATTTATTTTTAAAAAAAGAGCGCACCCAATTTGCATTTGAACCCTTCAGTCCAGTCAATTATTGCATATACCGTGCGGCCAATGAAGCGGGCCAGTTATCTACAGAAATTCAAGTCCTAAGAACATTTTATTTATCATCATATTAATGTTTGTTATAGTAAATATATCGACACTTTAGATTCAACATTGTCCAAAGAGTTATATCAACATTGACTTCTACAAGTGTTGGCTTTTAAAATATAAATCATAAAGGGTAACAGGCGCTAAATCATAATATTAAGAAATAATTTCTCAACCACTTCGAATTGTAAAATTTAAAACTTATAATTCAAGGAAGGTTGTCAAATTATAGCTAGTACTTTTTATTTTATAAATTACAAAAATGCATCAAAGACATTAGTGTCTAACTATTTTATTTTTATCGCTGTCTTACTACCTGTTCAAGTTATACACACACACACACACACACACGTGTGTATATATATATATATATATTAATTACGCTAATGTGTTAGGGATGAGTAAGGTTGAATTTTTAGAGGAAGTGTACCCGCATTAGCAAAAACCACCTTCAGTAGACTCAACTGGAATTCGAACCTTGATCTCCCGGTCATTGGAAGTATAGTCTAACACGAGAGTAACGCCTTAGGCCATGCGGACACTGAATCAGGTATTTACCTATTTTAAATGTGTATTGTTTATTTTCAATGTAAGCATTCTCTATACACTCAATTCAACAAAATAGTTTGAATCATTTCCAAACTTGTTTTTTTCTCCAAAAAGGTGAGCTGGTGGGCTAGGGGTAAGGTGTTGGACTTCTGTACTGGGGTCCGGGGCTCAATCCTCGGTTCCGGTACAGATTTATCTGATTGCCAAACCCTTCCTTCATCTCTGACAAGACGTGTATTAATCACAACTTGTGAATGTGTGGAATGACAGGCCTCCACCGTGGTTCGGATCCCACGTTAAACTGTAGGTCCTCCATTTCATCTCACAATCTTCCTACCATTGCATTATTATTATTATTATTATTATTATTATTATTAGCACCGCGTCTTACTACCCGTTCGGGTTATACGCACTTACGCTAATGTGTAATGGTAGGGTGATTGTGAGATGAAATGGAGGACCTACAGTTTAACGTGGGATCCGAACCACGGTGGAGGCCTGGCATTCCTCACATTCACAAGATGTCTTGTCAGAGGTGAAGGAAGGGTTTGGTAATCAGATTAATCTGTGCCGGGACCGGGGATTGAACCCCGGCCGCCAGCACAGAAGTCTGACACCTTACCCCTAGACCGCCAGGTCACCCCCTACTATTGCACATTAGCGCAAGTGCGTATAACTCGAACGGGTAGTAAGACGCGGTGCTAATAGTAATAATAATTTTTTCCAAAATCAGTCTTCAGTAAACTTGCTATTGGTTTTTTTTCTCTCCAATAAACAAATATACGAGTATAGTTTTATTTATAATATACAAAACGCCAAATATATTATTTTTGAACAAATTTGTTATATTACATTTTCTAGAAATTTATAATTTTTAAAAATCAATCCAATGCAAACTATAGTACTCCATATTCTAGAGCTAAAAACAAAATCAAGAATATTCCTCGACATATGACCCTATAACATCTGAATATAAACGGTGAGCAAAATCCGTAAAATTAGGTACAGATAAAGAAATAGATAGAGAGACGGAAAGATAGACAGACAAACACATTTTTAGGACACACCTTTTTGAGTTTGGGGACACATAGAACATCAAGATATATCATAATATCAAGACCAAAAATGTTCGCTACAACATTACTTTCTCTAATAGAAAGTTAAAACAAATCAAAGTTTGAAAAAAAAAGTATTGTTTATTTTAAACCCTGCATCTGCAGTACATTTAGATAAAATATAAAATTTGTTTGCTGGCCAAATTCATATTTGAAAGGATGTTAGCCATTTTTTTAAAAAAAACGTGTCTTACTACCGGTTAGGGTTAGACGCTCATGAACGAGTTACTCTAATGGTTTTAGGCATGAGGAAGGTTATATCTAGAGGATGCGTACCCGCACTTGCGTGGAGGGAAAAGTGGAAAACCATTTTGAAAAAAAACACCCTCATTACGCATGACCTAGATTCGAACCTTGAACTCCACGTCATTCGCAGTCTAGTCTACTGCGAGAGTAGCGCCTTAGACCATGCAGCCACCGAAACGGATGTTAGCCATTTAAACTAATTCAAATTTAGAACAGTTTTTTTTTTATCTACTGACTTGTAATTCATTTTCATTTCGGTCGACGAGCGTTGTTTCCGTGTTTTCTGTCCCCGTCGTGCTGGAGATGTCATCATTGTCACTGTCTTCTTCGTAGCTTTCCTCAGAGCTGGTACCACTGCTACCACCACTCGCTGAAGAACTTCCCCCTGAGCCGGAGTAGGAGGGAATAGTCAGTCTTTTATTGCCGCTGCTGTAAGGTGTACAAGTCCCTACAGATGGCGTACTTTGGTTCGGTCCACTTACAGGATCCTTTTTGCTAGATTTCTTTGTGTTGGAAGATTTTACCTACAGATAAATCACAAAATATTCATACATAAATGACCTTGACACATGAATAGATACTAAAGCTCTTTATTCAATTAAATATATTCATTACTTTAATGTAATATTGTTTGTATTAATTGTATTATTATGTTATTTAAGTAACATATTTACTTTTTTTTCCACCTTTTATAAATCCAATTTATTTTTGTTAGGGTGGTACATCTAATAAAGTGTGTTTTTCGCGCGCGACTTGTCCACAGCTGGCTTAGTGGTTGGTCTGTGATTGGACGTTTGTCACCAACGTGGCTTTATAATTTCATTTAATATAATTGAATATGAAATAAATAATAATATAAGCGTGTTAAGATTCATCTCCCTCATTCTACAGCAGCCCCGAGAAGACCCAATGGCAAGGTCGTAGTCAGGGGGGTTTGGAGGTTCAAATCCCCCCCCCCCCCATCCTCCGAAATTTTATGAAAAAAATATATTTGACTTTATTTATGGTTCAAGCAATACTAAAATTAAGGTACAAGTACAAATTAGGAGGCTGCGTTACCATAAAAACACATCAGAGAGCTTCTAGAACTATTTATCTTTTTTTTTCTAGTCTCCGGCAATTGGGGGATGATGTGGTGGGGCCTCTACCCTCCCCCCTCCCCCACCTCCCCCCCGAAATAATTGGCTGGTTATGACCTTCCTACTTGGACAACAGCTTCGCTTCTTTGCTTGATGATCAGTTTCAGGTAGCCAAACTATAATCACGTATTTTAATCTTGACAAATTTTAATATTTCTTGATCACTCAAAAGACAAAACCCTAATTCTTGTTTCTTATTCTAGATAGACAAATGCTACCATGGACTGTTTTAATCTACATTCTGGCAGGAAGACTCCCACAGGACATTTTCATGATTAAGACAAATAACCTGAGTTGTAGAGGATTTTTTTAAATACACGTTTACAAAATAACTACTTCAAGATAAAAATAATAATTTTGTGACACTGTAGGACTATTTTTAGGATTGTTTCAAAATTTGTGGTTTTTGTTTCAAAGTTATGTATTTAAAACTCGCTGAATAAAACGTAAATTCACTAACATGGGAAATACTATCTTAACCTGACGGGACGTCACAGGTAGGCAACGTCATTAAAGTGAGAATGATACAAGTAAAAATCAAAATCTTTTAGCACTCTTTAAATTATTGTAGTTGCGTCAAAAACACAAACTGTTGCTCTTTTTTCATAGGTGTGATATATATTTGATCTTGACAGAATATCTACTTCGCTCCTGATAGTATATATGTTTTAAACCTAATGTACGGTGAGGTTTTTTTTATATCAATTTTAATACATTACGATTTTTAGATACCGCTTTATTTCACCTTAACCTTTTTATCCTCTAAAACTGTTATCATAAATCTTGCTCATAAAGCAAAGGTATGAAGTATAGACTGAACAAAGCAAGGAGGACTAAGGCTTGAAGAAATCGTATAGTCTGGTTGTAGAGGTGAGGAAGAGGATGGAGGAAAGTCGGAGGAAGGAATAAGTAAAAATAAAGATATTGTTTGGATAGAGGAAGGAAAGACAAACTAGAAGGTAAGTCCATCATGTAGGTATCCATCTACACATGCGCAAGAAAGATCTAACCTGGCAATAAACTGATAAACCACATATATTATGATGGAGCTATACACTTCTTGATAAAGTCTGTTCATGATGGGATTTTACCCGGATGACAGTTCAGAAATGATATCTTTATGTTTTGGGTTACCAACACTTGTAACAAATCACTGTTTTGTTATAAATGTTAAGTTTTTTAATTACATATTATAATTTACATTTAAAATAAAGTAAACTTAAGTTTTCTTACATACACTGTTTCATAACTTTTAATAATTTCTTTTTACCCGATCCTAAACAATATTTTAAACATAATTAAAAGTACTTATCCTTAATTTTGGAATGTTTTCTGTGATGTGTAATATAGTGCACACATTAATACCTTTTAATACAGGCACCGTATTTCCTTGCAAAAACCCGCCTCTGTGGCGTAGTTGGCTAACGTGCTTGTCGTGTTGAGCTCGACTGCTGAGGACGGGGAGATCGAGGTTCGAATCTCTGTCGGGTGAACTGGGGTGGTTTTTCCTAAATGGTTTTCCACTCTCCCTCCACGCACATGCGGGTTCACTTCCTCTAATTCAACCTTCCCAATTCCTAATACATTAGAGTAATTGGTACTTAAAGCGTATAACCCGAACGAGTAATAAGACGCGGTGCTAAATATTACTTGGTAAAGACAAACTACTTGTAATTTTTTATATATAAAATAAATTATTTTATGATTATTTTATCGATTTCGAAATATTTAACTGAATAAAATATTGTAATCCACTGCGTGGGTACACCATTGTAAAGAACTTGTTGAGCGTCATGATCAATCACATGGTTTAAATTCATCGGTCGCCATTTTGAAGCCATGTTAGTTAGACCTTTTGTGAAAGTGGTGTGAATAAAATTGTTTTAAGTGGAATAAAACGATAAATAATCTTTGTGTCCGAACTCAAATAAGTATATAAATAATATATACCTAAATTACTCTGGTTAACTATCACATTCTTATATTACCATCTGTTTTCAATACAGTTATCCAAAGTGATAGATGTCAGCTGTTGGCACAGTGATATATTAGGGACTACTTCTAATAACTTTTTGAGCTGTCATCCAAGTAAACTAAGGTCGTGAATGTATTATACCTACGTCCCAGGACTGAGACTTAAATGAAGATAGGGGAGGAGGGAGCTTTAGAGAGCCGGATGCCCTGAACATCAAGAGCATCCACACACGCACACACACACGCACACACACACACACACACACACACTTGTCTGATGACGTTATACCCGGACTTAGCAAACTGGCTTGGGAGATTTATGAATAAGTTTAGCAGACTTCATGTGTTGGTCTAATTTTAGTAATAAATAACAAAACAATGGTGTACCTGAATGATGAAATCCACCTCCGGATTTGTCGGTTCGTCAATAGAACGTGTTTCTTTCAAAGACTGTATTTGCAATCTTCTTTGTTTCCCCGAACTCGTACTCGTGTCTTTGCTAAGTCTTTGTCTTCCGGTCTCACACGAATCTTCCTTGACACTTCTTGTATTCTCCGTAACCTTCTTATGCCTTTGGGATGGTTGTTCATTGCTGGAGAATGTGGAGGTGGGGGTAGGGCTGCGTCTCGCCTCCGAGGGCAACGACGATTCAGTCGTCCTTCGACGGAGGGTGTAGGAATCCGAGGGCGTCGAGTCTGCAACAAAAACTTGAATTCACTCAATTGGAGGAGCTGTGGTCAAAGACAAGGATCGCAGCCATTTTAACCTGGAGGCCATGGCCAAAGTGGTCTTCAGCACTAAGGGGAAATACNTTTTCTCAAATGGTGACTCTTAGTACCATAAATTAAACAGTGAATTGTTTTATTCAGAAAATTAAAAAAAAAAACTGTTTTGAGCAATGCGTGATTTATTGATGTAACACTCGTTTCGGTGGTCCAATTGTCTAAGCCGTCATTCTCACAAGAGATTAGACTTCCAATGACGATCATATTAGGTTTTGAATCTCGGTTACATATACTGATAGTGTTTTTTCCTAAATGGTTTTTCATGCAAATACGGGTAAACTTGCTCTAAGTTCCATTTTTAATTTGGAACTAAACCCCAAATTTTCCGAATCTGAAGTGTACCTCATTATCCATGAGAGCCCCATTTGGTGTAAAACTTTGTTTTGAGTGTGTCAGTAGGATAAAGATATAAATGAAACCAGGCAGAGGAAGGAAGTTGATAGTACCTTGCCCTGTGTCGGTAGTTGGTGCCAGTTTCTTCCTTGGCAGAGTTAGACTGACTGTGAACTCCTGGGCTCTAGTATCTTCACTCAAGTTACCAAGATCTGGTGTGGACGTCCAAGAAAGGGCTGGTCTCCCACTTCCTAGCCTAGGCTCAACAAAACAACAAAATACATTCAGTATTAAAATAAAATACTACAACTAACACTAGTACATTAAAACAATGATTCTTGAAGATATGAATCACACATTACTTTCCATCCATTGCTGTTTCCAGACTGTTGCCGGGGTCAGTTTTTTTCATCCAAGGCATATATTTTCCACTACCGGCTTGCTAGCCCTGTCGTAGTTTCATCTGCCTTATAATCCATCGTAAGACTAGGACATGCCCAACATCCAGCCCCCTCCCCCTCCCACCACCCGGCCGTTAGTTTGTCATTGTGAAAGGGTAAACCGATATTTTTTTTATCAATGATACATGTTCGGCCCTGCCGGGAATCGAACCCGGGACCCTTAGCCAAGTAGGCAGACACGCTACCGACTGAGCTAAGTTGTCAGACTGAAGATATGAATAACGACTATCCGAAATGCCAAATTCACAAATCACCACATCCAAGACTTAACATTAGCTCGCTAATTCATATCACTTGGATTTTTAGTATTTTATTATTATTTTTATTATTAGCAGTAGTAGTAGTAGTAATAGTAATAGTAGTGGTGGTAGTAGTATCATAGTATGCCCACATTAAAATAGTGTGTTTTTGCTACAGCATGGATATTTTTACCTTTAAAACATCCCTCCATCCGAATGTTATAATATGTTTTTGTAACAAATTAGTTCTTATTGTCTACGTTCTACTGAACTACATTGAATATCATCTCTGAGGGAACTGATTATTACCATTGGGAAACAATGTTATCATTTATATTTTTTCTTGTGCTCGCTCTTCTCTTATGTTATATAAACCAAGTTTGGCAACGCTGGTTCGTCGATGTTGCCAGTAGCTTCTTCCTACCCCAGACCACTACCTTCAGACATAACTGAGAGTGAGTAGTTTTAGCAACAGTTAACCAACAAAGAGAGAAAATAAATAATTTGTCCATAAAACCTGCAGCTGCCCCAGAGATGATATTGGGTGTAGTCATCGTGGCCAGGTGAAAAATCGCCTAGTTCAACTTTCTTGCTTAAGTAAATTAAAAGGTTTGTGGTAAATCCGATTGACAGTTAAATATCAGCTCAATACTTTTTTTATATAGATAACACAACCACTTTTTGATCTCTACTTTGTCCGCTCTTTCTGAGATGTTCAGCAAGGGAGAACCAATCAAATCTCAGAACCAACCATCTCAAATCAGTGCATATGCGCATTTGACAACGCATGCGCTGTAGAGCCTACGTACATATCTTTAACGCACAACGGTATCTGACACGTCCGTATCACCACGCATCCCTCGCATCGCTCGGTACCCAAGAAGCTTCAACTCCCAACCCCAAAGGGTGGGATGATCCGGTTCAAGCCGGATACCCAAGGAGGCGAGAATTAACTCCTCCCCTAACAGTTGGACCGACAAAGGGGGACCACGTGCCTTCCACCTATCCTCAGTGGTAGCTGGAGCTATTTACTTCCACTCACAGAAGTGACCTTGCTATACCCACTCTTCCCCGTGTTTAGGGGAATGGTATTACGCCCATTGCGTGGGGGAAAGTAATTCCCCACTTCTCGTGCGTACGAGTAAATGCACCCATGTTCCAGCCCATGCACTACTAACTGTCCAGGCTAGCATCGGAGCTAAAACGGCTCACTGCACGAATGGCGAGGTCCGGACCCACAGGCCCAGAACCCCAAGGGCAGAGGCCCGAAAGCTCAGAACCCCAGGAGCCCAAACCCCACCACGCTGACAACGCCATCACTCGTTGGCATTTAAACTCACTGCCCCACAGACTCCAACCTATTTATGCAAGTTCGCGACGTATGCTTTTGGCCCAGTCCTGTGTACTGCTTATTACGAAAGTAGTCAAATGGAGGCATACCAGTCCGCAGGGCCACACCAAGTAACTATAGGTAACCGATGCAAGCATCAGTCTCTCTGGCACGCGAACAACGAGCAGACAGCTTCGTTGTCCGTTGTGAGGAGATTTGAAATAACCCGTTAATGTAAAGCTTGTATCGATGTATTGGATTGTGCCAAGACACAGCGCTATAATTTGTAAACATACATCGGGAGAATGATATAAATTCTAAAATAAATGTTTACCTACTGGAAAATAAAATATGTTGCTAATCAGCTGTTTTAAGTAGGCATTGCAATGCATCGTGGGATTTAGTGTGGGAATTGCTGCGCCACTCAAGCAGATTTTGCTTTCTGTTTTCGGCGAGCGTGTGAATCAAGCTCGACTTGTGGAAACGCTTAGCATTAGGCTAGGTTAGGAACGATTGAGTCCATCCAGAGTACATTTACATTGTATGAATTGTCTCTCTCATGGTGATGAAAAGTTTGGTCTCGTGTTCAAGTTTATTAGTGATAACACTGGACACTACCACGCCTAACCAGTGGGCATATGGATATAGCTTCCCAGGGGTTTGAACCCGTAATAACGGTTTCTATCGGCAAGGTCTACTAATATCTACTTACCTTTTTACAAATACAGTTTCAACATTTCCTGAATTGGAATATTTCTCACTAGTTGAAGAGGGACTACCAGAGCTACTAGAGCTACGAGAACTCAAACCACTGTCGTTGCTGCCTGAAGAACTACTACTGCGTTCATCACGAGAACTGTAAACAAACACATTTCGCTTATACATAACTCTATTTATGTAATGTTATTTATTTTTAATGTAATATATTATACAATTTGCTAAGAAATATTCTGTTCCACGCCCAAAAAACTGTTAGGTCGGCTTGTTTTAAAGTGCTCATCATCGTGGTTTGAGAAGGGGAAATATATTGTCTATGTTTTGCTTAAAATTTTAAATACAAAATTCTCGAAATCTATAAAAAGTTGATGGCCTTTGACGAGTAAATCTTTAACTAAAAAGTCTAGTGAGGCCTCTTTTTTATTACTTTTCCCAATGAAAAGTTGTTGATACATTTTAGCGCGATAATCTGCAGATATCGCTGCAATGATCCACTAGCAGCGATTACAACACGTCTTCGGAATGGCTTAATGTATTTAAATACATTATAAACAAAACATCCCTTTTCTATTTGGCTCACAAAGCTATCTTACCGTGAAGAAGGAGTGCTCCAACTGGACAGGCTTGGAGATGATAGAGCTGTTTCATCCCGTCTCAACGATGATTCGTCTTTGTTTCGGGTGCCATGTTCTTTGTAGTCCCTGTGTAAGAAAGATTCAGTTATATAAGTCAAGTTTAGTTTATAATTACTATTTGTGCTAGTGGCTTACACGGCTGAGATGTTTCGAGAACGCTCCATTACGAGATGGAGCTGGAAATGTGGAGGTTTTGTGGCATGACAAGTTTCTTAGGACCATTATACTGAACAATGTTAAGATCATATCGGATAGCTTGACCACCTAGAATTTGGTAGCTACAAAGATGAACCTTCATAAAGTTTGCTTCCAATCATAGTGCCAAATAAAGTTTCTCTGAACAGATTTATTTTTAAAATTATTGGGTGCCTATGTGACAGTATAATACCTTGCCAAATCAAAAATTGTGGTTGTTTAACTGTAGGATTACCCTGCGCTAATTTTGCAATTGCAATGGCAGTGCATGTTGAAACAAATACAAATACCAAATCTCAAACAGAAGTGTATTCAATTGCATGGCTGTCATTAATATATTAAAATTATGAGCGTAATAAAAACAATGTCTGTACAATGGCCTTACCTGAAACATCGCTTACATCTGGTAGGCCAACGAACTTGAGGATGAAATCCCAAAGGGCACAAAGGGTCACCCTTTACGGCCGTGGGGTACAGATGGTGCATTGCTCTCCTCTACAGAAGAGACCTGCAAGAGGGAACTAATCATAAAGACTTGATGATTTCAGTTGAATTATCAACCATACATGATTGTTGACACTGGTCAACGGAGGCGTCATTGGAGACGTGCTACAATATTAAAGGAAAAGGGTGTGTACTGATTTTAAACCTTGTGGAATTTCAGTGTATATTTTCCACGATTGGTGTCTCCACCTATATCGTCAACAAACTCTAAGTAGCATCTACAAAAAGAAAAGAAGCTCTAAATTGAAATGGATGTTTTCATGGTTGAGACACTAATATCTTCCGTCATTTCTGCTGTAGTTAAAACAGCCATCAACTGGTATGCGGGATTAAACAAATAGTGTGGACAAGAATTGAGTTCAGATAAAAGCATCCCAGATGATAGTTGTTTTAACTACAGCAGAAACGCCGGAATTCCCTAAACGCGGCTTAAACCTAATTAGAGTTGTTTTAATTCAAACATTTTTCATGAAAGCCTTCAAAACTAGGAATGGAAATTTTCTCTAATAGATCGCTATAGCTACCATTTGATATGTTGTGAGGTATGTATCGAAAGCTACGATAAATCAATAAAATTGAAGACCTGAGTATTATAAATGGGTAATCGACCATTTTCTTGTTTTTTAAGAGAGCAAAAACAAAGTTTAGTTTAGCAGTATATTTGTATTTAATGTAGTTATCTACCCTATGAAATAATTTATATGTTTTTTGAGGTTTCGTACATTGCTTAATTAAGCCAAATACACATTAACACCCGCCTAGGTGGCGTGGTTGGCTAACGCGCTTGTCGTGTTGAAGCTCGACTGCTGAGGACGGGGAGATCGAGGTTCGAATCTCGGTCGGGTGAACTGGGGGTGGTTTTTCCTAAATGGTTTTCCACTCTCCCTCCACGCAAATGAGGGTTCACTTCCTCTAATTCAACCTTCCCAAGTCCTAATCCATTAGAGTAATTAGTACTTAAAGCGTATAATCCGAACGGGTAGTAAGACGTAGTGCTAAATATTATGATTATTATTATTACACATCAACAATCCAAATACATAGTGAAAAAAATTGGTCCTGTCTAAAGTTGATTGCACAGGATTATAAGTGGGCTTATATATATATATATAAAGCATAGGCATAGTATTAAAAGTGAGCTTTGTAGAATGGTGTACTTATATAATGCACTTTATTATATATTGAAGCAATAATTATCTACTTTCATATAATATTCATAAAAAAAAATCTTACTGTCCTTTTAAAAAAATAGCATGTAATTACAATGATTTTAAATGCTAAATTGGTTTTTGTTTTGTATGTCATGTGATTGGGAGCAGCACTCCTATTGGCTGCTTGGTTCTAAGCCCACTTATAGTTCTAACTGAAAGCAGCGCTCCTATTGGCTGCTTGGCTCTAAGCCCACTTAAAATTCTTACAAAGTAGCTGGCTTTCAAATTTTAAATGAACATTTACAGCATCTTGGCAAATAAAAAATAGAGAAGAAATTGTTCAATTTATTTATGCTCACAAACTTTAAAGCTTAGGACAATATATTAATTATATCGATAAATTTACCGATATATCGAATACTAAAACCTTTATATCTATGTTTGTGTAAATAAGCCGCTATATTTTGCCATTCATATTCAAAACAGGTTGTAGGTTGTCATGTGTGTGTATAATAGACCATCATAACTCAGCCAAGACTTAATTGTGGGAGACAATATTGGAATCAAGATAGTTACATTTTAATGTATTTGTAATGAAACAGGCATATTTTTAAAAGTACGGTTATATTTCAAATAACACCATTCTGCCAATACTGTTTTGGATCAATTTCAAACCTTTATATAAGATTAAATTAAAAATAATATCCCATAAATTTAAATTTCTAAAAAATAACTATATATGTCGTCGAAAAATTGTTTTTCTGTCTTAACACAAATTGTTCTAGTCCTCTATAGTAGGGATAGCCCTATCCTAGGGTATCCAAAAAGCATATTTTTACAAATCTAAATAGTGATTGTGGTCTTAAGGGTGGACACGTTCTAGGATTTTAAAATGTGTCCATTATTTGTAAAAAAATAAATAATTTTTAAATAATGCTGTTTGTGCAGGGTTAATTTTTTTTTTTAAGTTATTCCGCATCTACCTCTAACACCATAGTCTGTTATTTCACTGGAACTGTTTATCTAATGGGGGAAGGCTGGACTGCCCACGCTGCTCGCAAGACAATAACATTTCTAAACATCTGTTGTGTAAAATAAATATATAGACTGCTGTTTGCAAAGTTTGTCCGCTATTTAGAGATGTATATACATGTCTAACTGTGTCCATGTCCGTTATTGTGTCCGGTACGGTGTTTCACCGTGAGAGATCGTGTAATATAGTCGAGGAAATTTAAACTGTCCATTATAAAGATGAATATACTAGTTAGTGGTGTCCTTTAAGGTGGGATGGAAGGGGTCGCGTGAAAAATACAGTTTATTCCTCAGTTTTTAAAGAAAAATTTTTTTCCGGCAAAATCGCTATAGTACAAACATAGAATATAATGTTCTTCACATGATGACCTCACAACATTTCTTGAATATCTTTCAAAGGTGTTCTGGAATTTAATGACAACTTTTTCTCTTCATTTAAAAATTTTGTTAGATAATTCCACCATTCATAAACAGTTAATATAAACATGAGAAGAAAATTAAACTCTTTGTTTCTACTGGAGAAATATTTTTTTATTTTGGTCAAAACAAAGTTTTGCCATAAAAACTGCAAAAACACTGGCCTTTTCTCGCGTCCCCTACCATCCTACTATAAAGGGTGTACCAATGTACCAGGTGTATGCTATTTGCAGTCTTATTACAGATTAGAGACATGGAGAATGTAAGCAAACACACCGGTCACTTTCGCCGGTAAAAAGCGCGATAAAGATATGATCACCTAGTTGAAGTCTGTCTAAGTGTTTGAACTATGGACGTGTTTCGTCAAAGAAAAATCGTGTCGATTTGTCTCCGTAATTGTATGCATGTTTATCACACGTTTTGCAGCATATATAAGTTACAATGTGAGAGGTTCAAGGCTAATGAAAGTTATCGCTATCCTTACAGCAATTTGTCATATAGAATGCCCTTGAGGTAAACAATAAATTGTCGCCTTATTAAATTTATAAATATATCAAGGACGCCACGAAAAGAAACACAAAGATATAGTTTTTCTCGTGGGTTAAATATAAACAGCCAGCTTAGCCAACTTACTCTATATGTAATTAGGAACTTGAGAATTAAATACCAAACTTACAAAATTACGTTACCTAACCCTATTTTAAGCTAGTTCTATCCAGTCCACCTCATTACACATTATCCCTATCTTGATATAGTTCTATCCAATACACCTCATTACACCCTATCTCTATCTTGATATAGTTCTATCCAGTCAACCTCATTACACCCTATCCCTATCTTGAGCTAGCTCCATCCAATCCACCTCATTACACTCTATCTCTATTTTAAGCTAGCTCTATCCAGTCCACCTCATTACACACTATCCCTATCTTGATCTAGTTGTATCCAGTCCATATAATAACATATATACTGATCAAATTAATAAAGTATGGGAAAGACGCCCCACTCCCGCCAAAGTATACCCTCGACTACATCACCGTACTGTGCTAAAATGATGTCGGGGAAGTGATTACATATATTAATATTTGAAAATATGTTTATTTTGAGTCTTTCAACAACTAATGTCCCGGTAGTTTAAAAGAAAAAAAAAATCTTCTAAACTTATTGGTATCTTATGAAAGTGATAAAATGTGTGCAGTGTTCTTATAAGTATTAAAATAAATTATAATAGCAGCATCAGTTTTTAGAGACGTGAATCTACTAAAGGTATAAAATGATAAAGCCAACATTAACATGAACTACGTTGTGAGAAGAAAAAATCCATTAGTCCATTCATTCAGGAAACGCACATCATCCTTCTAAGTCAAAGGTGAATAAGGTTTTTGTACTCCCAGTAGTGACGTTGGCTGCTACATGTAACGAAACATCGAGAATGCCAGCCCTCGAGCACTGCAATATTCTCTCTAAAATAAACCAAACGACAATGTGGAATGAAAACAAAAAAAAAACTCCCATGTCGTCTCTCGGCAAAATGTGACGTATTCCCCCAATCTTTGTAAACCTCCATGGTTAGCATGGTACGAAAATAAACCGGCCGAGCAAGAGAGACAGAGAAGGTAGCTCGACATGTGGCCGCAGGAGTGCTCTGCTGTGCTGAGACCTAGAATAGCTTGGGATGTCTTTTGGAACTTCACGTCGTGTCAGCTGCTATGTAGTTTTGTGTGTGTGTGCACCCTACTACCCATCTGTGCTAGCCACGTATTTAGGGGAAATGAAGGTACAATTTTGAGGAAACGTTCCCTCATTTGCGTGAAGGAGAGTGGGAAACCAATTAAAAATAAAAATATATATATATTTGCAGTAGAAGTTTCTTAATTAAAGTCCAAGGGATATCAAATAAAAAATTAAATATCCTATATTATAATTAACAATTTTTATCTAGGTAACTGGTACACAATAAATCAATAACCTCAAAGTACGTTACATATAAACACACATATTTTATATATGATAATATAGTACACACATAAAAAGTAAATACATAAAAAAATAAGTAAAATTCAAACACAAAACATAAAAACTTTGAAAAATTTATTTATATAAAAAAAGCAGACTTTAATCAGAATTGATGAAAGCCGAGCCAACACATCCCCTATATTAGGCAACCCACTCGCCGCCGGTGAATAATTCCCCGCTTTCTTGTTCACTGTGTGTCAGTAGGTTAACTCCTCAACTCAACACACGACTTATAAACCAACTTAAATCCAGAACAGACGTAACATCCGACTCCCGCCCGTTATTCATCACTGATGAAATAAAGGTGAAACAGAAATTTTCACCGATGATAAATGGTTCTGTCATGCCGGGAATCGTTCCTGGGACCCCTATCTCAGTTGAGAGCCACGCTACCGACTGAGCTAAGGTGTCGGACTCTACCGGCAATCCATGCCAATGTTTGGCGGCGCATGGATGTGTGAACAGTTTCTTTATCTGATGAAAAGATTTCAAGTCCATGGGCACCATAAATGGGCGTTAAGGGGGGCTTAACACCCCCTTATACCACTGCAGTATTTACTTTTCTATTGCTAATTTTTCATGAAAATTAACGATAGTGTAACTTATTTATGATTTCGCCACAATTTGCTGATTAGAATTATCAATATCCAAGTTAACAGAGATAAACATGATAAAATGTAGATTTCCTCCCATTCCCTCTTCAACAGCTTTCTTTTCATTTTGTTCTCTTCAATAAAATTATGGGAAATATAATATTACTTTTCAATGGGTTCAGTAACAACTACATTTTATTTTTTGTTAATTTATCAGATTTGTTGTTGTTGCGAAAATTGGCTCTTGAATTTTTATTATTAATATTATTATTATAAGCACCGCGTCTTACTACCTGTTCGGGTTATATGCACTTACACTAATGTGTAGTGGTAGGGTGATTGTGAGATGAAATGAAGGACCTACAGTTTAAAGTGGAATCCGAACCACGGTGGGGGCCTGGCATTCCACACATTCACAAGTTGTGATTAATACACGTCTTGTCAGAGGTGAAGGAAGGGTTTAACAATCAGATAAATCTGCGTCGGGACCGAGGATTGAACCCCGGACCCCCAGCATATAAGTCTGGCACCTTAACCTTAGACCGACAGGTCATCTTGTCTCTTGAAACACATATCCTGGACGAAGGGACTCTAATCCAACCTCTATTTGGAAAACCCCCATGGGCGTCCTTGATTTCAACATAATATCAAAAGACCAACCTTGTTACAAAAATGAAATTTCAAATTTCTGAATAAATATGAGGAGTAAATCTTAACATTAATATATTCTTAATTTATATTTTGTAATAATAGATATTTTAAAATTGATTTATTTTTAAACTAAAAACGATGACAATATTGAATTTTCTGAAATGTGGCCTCCACAGTATTTTCAATGTTCAATGTTGTCCTTTTGCTAAGTCTACCTTAGACCAGGGTAGGTATTCAAACTGGGGTACATGTAGCCCTAGGGGTATGCAAATACATCTTAGCATGTGAATAAAATTTAAATTTAAAGCTATATATATGATTTAATGATAAACACTGAATAGGCAAGGTCAGATATAAGGTTAGCCACAAGAGACCAGGATATTTTGTTTCTCTTTTCTCCCCTCTATTATTTTTTGTAGCACCGCGTCTTACTACCCGTTCTGGTTATATGTTTATGTAATAATTAGGATAGTGGTTTTAGGAATCAATAAAGTTATATTTATAGAAAGTGTACCCGCATTTACCTGGGAGAAAGACTGGAAAACAATTTTAGAAAAAACACCTTTATTACACCCGACCGAGATTCGAACCTCGATCTCGCCATCATCGGCAGTTTAGTCTACTGTGATATTAGCGCTCTAGACCACGTGCCCACCAATGCGTGTCCCTCTCTCGCCTGGATATAGATGATAGAATATTTATAGCTTGCATTATGCCAACAAATTGGACGGTAACAAAGTTTAAGATAAAGTATATCTTGGGGTGCATGAATATTTGAACAGTGGCGGCTCGTAGCTAAAATTAGTAGGAGTGCTGCTAACACGGGAAGCAAAACAGTGCATTTTTTACTTCACAGCCGCAAAGCCAACTTTTCCGTTGGTATCATTCAGAATTAAAGCTACGAATATATATATTGTTGTTACTTTTGCCTGGCTGAGATATTATAATATCAGTCCCGGCAAAGATTTATCTGATTACCAAACCCTTCCTTCACCTCTGACAAGACATCTTGTGAATGTGAGGAATGCTAGGCCTCCACCGTGGTTCGGATTCCACGTTAAACTGTAGGTCCTTCATTTCATCTCACAATCACCCTACCATTACACATTAGCGTAAGTGCGTATAACCCAAACGGGTAGTAAGACGCGGTGCTAATAATAATGATAATAATAATAATAATATAATATCAGGTGTTGAACGACCTCTTTTCTTAACTGTAACTTTCTCAAGGAGAGATAGCTGTGAGAACTTAAGCTGTTGAAGTTAACTTACAGTCACAGAACTTATGTCTTGGGGATGCAAGATCATGGTTAAAGTTTTCTGTTAAATAAAAGAACTGAAAAAAAAATTGAATCAAATAGAATAGCTGGAAGCAGAATAATAATATAATTCTACACTCTTCTACACTTTATCACATTCAAAAATATGGTACACGGTTTTTAAGCACAACACACGCTGAGTAAAAAAAAACTTCCTTCCACCAACACGCCAGAGCCGGCCCTGCGAGAGCAATAGTGCTCTCTCTACCTGTCAGTCCCGCCTTCCTCCCCACTACCCTCCTATGTGCGCATGCGCACAACATTCAAACACCATGTCGCTGGCACTGTAAAGCTCACAGTTCCATACAAAGACTTTTGTATATGTTTCATAAACTGGGGGATGGCTACTGAAGTACTGACATTAAGCTTAAGGAATATATATTGTACTACAAAAATAAATAAATAATTAAAGAAAAAATGACTCATTATATTAAATATTATCGATAATATCAAGTGGAAATAGGGGGTGCTACAGTTACGCAGTGCCTATACACAAGCCGCCACTGCATTTGAATATCAGTTACCACTTAACGACTTAAACCATTCCACCACCAGGTTAGCAAGGTTCAATATACGCATTCTAAAGAAATGTAATTTGGTTAGTGTTTAAAAAAATAATATCTTAATACTTATTTAAAAATAAAAAATAGCAACTAGATATTTTATTTAAAATTAAAAATATATTAATTTTTTTAGAAGACTGATTAACATAATAACTTTTATTGTTTTATGAATTTTGGGGTCGCACTGTCAGAAAATCACTTCGATATTTAATTAAAAGCGTCCGAAAATATTACAATTATTACTATTATTAAGCACCTAGTCTTAATATACGTTAGGGTTATACGCTTGAGTACTAATGACGCTAATGAGCTAGGAATTGGGAAGGTTGAATATAGAGGAAGTGAACCCACATTTGCGTGGAGGAAGAGTGGAAAACCCTTTAGGAAAAACCAACCCCAGCTCACCCGAGTGAAATTCGAACCTTGATATCCCCATCCTCGGCAATCTAGCTCAACACGAAACTAGCTTGTTAGTTAACTGCGCTACCAATACGGGCGAGTGAAAAGATTAAAAGAAAAGGAAGAATGGATAATATTTTAGCACACAATGATTAGGATAAAGGGGTGGGGGAGGTGGTACCTTTTTTATGTCTATTTTTTTTTCTTTGTTAATGTGAGGTATTTTGGCATCCTATTATTATGATAATCATTTAGCGTCATGCAGTGGGTGTGGCTTATTTATACAGTAAAATTTTTTTAATTCGAGGTCCAAGGGATATAAAAAAAATTCAAGACATTCAAAATTCGAGCTAACTATTCAGTCCACCTCATTACACTCTATCCCTCTCTTGAGCTAGTTCTATCCAGTCCACCTCATTACACTCTATCCCTCTCTTGAGCTGGTTCTATCCAGTCCACCTCATTACACTCTATCCTTCTCTTGAGCTGGTTCTATCCAGTCCACCTCATTACTCCCTATCCCTATCTTGAGCTGGTTCTATCCAGTCCACCTCATTACTCTCTATCCCTATCTTGAGCTGGTTCTATCCAGTCCACCTCATTACTCCCTATCCCTATCTTGAGCTAGTTCTATTCAGTCCACCTCATTACACCTTATTCCTATCTTGAGCTAGTTCTATCCAGTCCACCTCATTACTCCCTATCCCTATCTTGAGCTAGTTCTATTCAGTCCACCTCATTACTCCCTATTCCTATCTTGAGCTAGTTCTATCCAGTCCACCTCATTACACCCTATCCCTATCTTTGAGCTGGTTCTATCCAGTCCACCTCATTACACCCTATCCCTATCTTGAGCTAGTTCTGTCCAGTCCACCTCATTACACCCTATCTCTTTCAGGTTCATTCTAATGTTACCCTCCCATCTACGTCTAGGTCTCCCCACTCGTCTCTTCCCATTGTGTTTGCCAGTCAATACCTGAACAATGTTCTAGAATCTCCCATTCAACGCTGCATGTCTTGCCACCGTAATCTGTGAGATTTGACTATCCCAACAATGTCTCGTGATGAGTAATCTCCTCCACTCACCAGTAGCCTCATCCTTTTTTTGGACCCTCTATTTTCCTAAGAGCTATGTTTTCGAACACATTAAATTCATTCTCGTCATGTAAGGTTAGAGACCACGTTTTACACCCATAGAGAACAACCGGCTAAATTATTGTTTTGTCTATTCTGAGTTTTACATTCCTTTACAGCAGGCGAGATGCCAACAACTTACTGACAGAGTAATAGCATGCATTTGCAGACTGTATTGTTTTATAAATTTCCAATCTAATATTGTTGATGTCTAGTCAAAATTGTTAACAATTATTTTAACTAATTAACCCCGTCGAATGATATGTTACTCACAGAAATCTCTAACTCATCCTCCCCAATCTGTGTTCTCTGTGTGATCACATACATAGTATTTTCAACGCTCATCTCTAAACCTATTTCCTTACTTGCCTCTAATAAAATGTCTGCATTTCTTGCAACCGCTTCCTTACTATTTACCCAACAAAGCTAAATCATCAGTGTATCCTAATAGCTTCATTGAATCGTTTAATGTCAACCCTCCCTACTCTCTTGCAATACCCTAATAACATACTCTAAGGCTATATTAAAAAGTAATGGGGAAAGTGCATCTCCTTGTTTCAACACATTTTGTATTTAGAAAGTATCTGACAATTTACATTCTGTCCGTACGCTGGCATGTGTATTAGTTAAACATACCTCAATTAATTTGACAAATTTTTCGGGTATGCCAAACTTACCTAAAATTTCATATAATTGGTTTCTTTTGACTGAATCACAGCCTTTTTAAAATTCATGTATAATTTATGAAACGTCATTTTGTATTCCCACATTTTTTCCTAATATTTTCTGAATTGCAAAAATATTATCTATTGTTGATCTATTTCGGAAAAATCCACACTGATGATTCCCAATTATTTCCTCTGCATATTGCGTCAATCTCATTAAAATACTGCTATATAAAATGGTGTAACATGTTGTAAGTTGTGAGATACCTCTATAGTCATTACACTAGGTTATATCCCCCTTTTCGAAAATGGGTATTATAAGACCTTCCTCCCAATCTTGTGGTTGTACATAATTTGATGAAACCATTTGCAGTAATTGAAATTACGAGAAAACATCTAAACCGATTTTGACAAAAGAATACTCATTTTAAAGTGTATAGGTCTAAGATGTCGGTAATAATAAAATCTTGCAACAAAATCAAAATTTTTGTAGCAATTATTTAGATTTTCCAAATGTCAGAACGGTTCATCTGTACAATTATTTTTTGTTTACATCACCATGGAAACCGTCATTTATGTATTATTGTAGAGCGGTGAATAAAATATTGATCTTTGTATTTATCTTATTAGCTGAGAAATTAAATAAACTGTTTTCCCCTAAACGATTGTTGAGAGACACGTGGAGAGGTTGTTATAATGTTCTCATGATGGAGTGAGGGGGTCGGGGGAGGGGAGGAGAGGGATATAGGTTTGGCTTGAAATTTAACACCGAAATATCAAAATAAATTAAAAGTTGATAGCCTTTGAAGAGTAAACTTTTAACCAGAAAGTCAAGTAAAGCTTCATCCTGTATAATTTTTTCCCATAAAACATTTCGAACACATTTAAGCGCGATAATTTACAGCCATCACTGCAACAATCCAATAATATTTTATGAAAATTATAATCAAGGATGTATTAACGACAATTAATATGCAATTATCTATTCAAATTACTGAATTGTGAATAAAAAATAAAGTGATGGCCTTATAGCAATGTAAAAATTTATTTTATTTGTTTGTTTTCATATTATTGGTAACAGAATAGTAGTTCAGGAATGTTCTATAGCTCTTTAATTTTAACTTGTTTATAAATATCTCGAGCTATGCCCACAAATTTGATAATAATTAGAGACCTATAACGCTTTTCATAGATACAAAAAAAAAGTTTGAATTATTAGCGCAAGCGTAGTTCCACACGAAAAAAATAAACCCAGTTAAATTCTAAAATGGAAACTTACTTACACACCGGGAAGGAGATCTAGTGTAAATGGCTTCAGAATAAAGACAGTTTCGTGAATACTCGAAGTTTCCCCAAAGAAGAATATTTTGGTTTTCTTTTTCTTCTTTAGAAGACAATAGATACGCCGGATTCATGAATTTCCTCAACAATGACGTTATAACCAAAATAAACGTGTTGCACTTATATATAAATAAACTGATTCTAATATTATTACATAAGTTTCTGTCAATGATCACTAAAGTTGCATTAATTGCATTTAACAATAACTTTCACATGAACTTATTTATATGGTGAACGCTTAAACAGAAACTTTTTGTGTTTTTTTTCTCTCTTTAATTTTAATATTCGCTTAGTTCGTTCTTTGGTTCTAGTTTACCATGGCTTTACTTTGCATTTGTTAATTTTCTTACGCGTTGAATTTGTTTCTAAGTAGGCTTACATCAAATACTAGGATCTTGTGCCCTAGAATGAGCTAAATAGAACTGTTGGCAGGTTCAGTTGGTCGGGAGTTAACGAGGGAACCATGCCAAAATAGACAGCTCGTGTCCTGCTTCTACATTCACCCGATATTTCATATGTAGCAGCACCATACTCTGGAGGGATGACATTTCACTGAACTACAAGAGTGGAAAGAGTAGGCTTCGCTGGCTCGTAGGCTCACTCAAACGTGAATGTAGTTTTTGAGTCAATATATAGATATAAACTGGTGGAGTTAATAATTCATTAGCTAGATTGACTCTGACTCGAGAAACCGATTTCCATATCCTATGTGTATACACTCTCCTTTGCAAGTAGATTAGATACAATTTCTTAGAAATCCACTTCCTCATCCTATGTCCTAACTCTTAAGATTATTATTTCAGTCTAGGTTTAGGATAGCCATAGGTATCAAAATGAATATTAATAATAAGAAATTGACATGAAATTTTAATAATATATTTTATTTACGTTTTATCTCTCACAGTGCAAAACAAAATGAATTTATACAAATAAATGCTTATAAATTTGAATCATGGACTAGTTAAGAAATAAGGCATACTATGGACTTCCATACATAAAATTATATTATTTGATTGTTTTAAATTCAGTTCAAACTATATGACCAGTTTTATACCAATATTCTAAATTGTGATCTACTTGTAATTGTAGAGCGATTTAGCTCTAACATTAATGCCAGGACTACGATAAACTTAGAACGTTCACGTAAAGTAAAGAAACACACTATGTGGTCAGGATTCACGTTACGTAACAACTCTATCAAAACACAGACAATGAATTTGAACTTTTTGTAAACAAATCGTTCACTAAACTAAGACCCCAAGTATTTAGGCCTCATTAGGTTACAAGTACTTACAATATAAGCTTTACTGGATGCACAGAAAAAGTGTTACAAGCGGATACGACGTGTTAGAGATCATGAGACGCGGGCAATCTATACTAAAGAAGTCGTATGTGCATTCCATGAACAAACAAATGAAGTACTAAATAGCTGTGTTGACGTCACTCGCAACATGATTGGCTGGCTAGAACACGTAGTACCCTCTATTTAAGGTAGCGTGAAAGCTCTCCCCTGGACAACTCTTAGGTTAGGTTAAGTTAAGTGAATCGGGATGGATTCTATACAAACACATGAGGGGAGCCTTTAAATTACATTACGTGAACGTTACGTTGATCATGAACCCGGCGTAAATGATATAATTTTCAATCAGCTCATGTGAACAGTGGTTGAATCACTTGTTCCATTTTGTAGACTCTTATGTCCGTGGAAACGTGAACTCGAAACTAGAGTAACAGTACAGAACAATGAACATACAAATTGTTAGTCGTGTTCACGCTCAAGTTAACAAACCAAAACTATAAAATAGGTATGTTCTTTTAATATAGTTTTATTATAAAAACCTGCATGAGAAAACAAAATAAGTTTGAGTATTATATTATAAATGCTTCAAGTCACGTGACCTGCAGCTGTCACTTTTGATAGATATTATCAATGGATATAAAATAGTAGAATGTTTATCGATATAAAAAATAATCCAAAAGTTTATTCCAACCAGGATCCTATCATATAACATGTGTTTTAAATAAACTAACATGCAAACCATTAATATAAGATTGAATTTTTTACGACTATATTAGAAAGTAAATATTAACTTTGTAGAACAAATTATTAGATTACTCTCTATATAAGGCTATTCGCATATATGTTTATTTTTATTCTCACAAAATAAAAATAAAATATTAATTAAACTGAAACCACTATCAAATATGATTTAAGAAATGAAATATATGATATAGATAAACAAAATGGCATCTGAAACACATAAAAGTCCACATTTTAAAGTGTTTATTCAGCTAATAGAGCGTTAAGGTTTCTGACAGGTGTTTGTTAGGCATGAAACTATTTCCAACTATAATGGAAATTTATTTCTTAATTATGATCACTATAAAATAATAATAAAAAAGATTATAACAAAAAATTATATTTTTCAATGATTTGTGGAATATACAATGAATTATATGAACGTAAATTTTATAAGCAAGTTTGTTCACAAATTTAACATTTCTTACAAGAAAAATGTCTACGTTTATATTACGAAAGTGTATAATACTGTTGATAATGGCTTGTCCTTGATCTTCATCCCATGAAATCATTTGAATATACTGTCGAACTCTTGCAGGAGACATTCGATTACGAGATTTTGCATCATCAGGTCAAACGCCATGTTTGATGTCTCCTCTTCAGACCACATGAGGGTCGGACCGAACACGATTGCCAAATTCGAGATGTGCATCCGGTTAAAGCTGTGAAATTGAGTCACTCTAAAACAGACACGGAATCAAATTCAAATATTCGTACATGGAAATATAAAATAGTTTCAAATATACTTTATCTAAAAAAATTAAAAGTATGAGTAGTTTCCAGGTGAAAAAGATCCCCAAATCAACTTTCTCGGCTGTCGAAATCACAGTTTTTGTAGTAAAGTAGGTTCAGATATTTAGTGATTTGTATACAAATCTACAGCTCAAGACCTTTTTAGATATACCTCAATTACTTTTCTATGATATCGGAAACCCTGTCTTAAAAGTGTCAGTAAATTCATCCACTAACGTGAACTATATTTACGGATATTGTGGTTTCGTTGTTGGACATTTGTAGATTTGATATGATAATTTTCAAAGTAAATGCTTAGATTTAAAAAAGATATAGTTAAAAATTGGTTTTGTTTAACTAGATAAATTGCCATCGAAAGATATTTTTATTTTCTAAAATTGCGGCTTCCTCTTTGAATATTTTTGGGATTTGAAAATGTTTGGCACATCCTCGGAATATAAGCTTTCATTTTAAAAAAATATATAAAAATATGTTGTGATGAACTCTAGTAAATGTGTTGTGTAGAGCTCAGGGAATCAATGTAGTAATGAATCGCTTCACGTTTTAAATAGATAGATAGTAAATGTGTTGTGTAGGACTCTGGGAATCATTGTCGAAAGGAATCGCTTCATGTTGAAAATCTATGTATAGTAGGAATTTAAAAAATTAGATAGTAAAAACAAGGTATGAAGACAAATATATACTAGTTTCAACAATACTAAGACCGCTTTAACATATACATAGACTAAATAAAGTCATGTGATATGTAGCTGTCTCTTTTAACAGATGGTATCAATACTTTTAATATAATCCTAATATCAGAGTAAAATTTTATCAACGCTGAGTGAAAAAGTAAATATATTTTCTAAGCTGTCCTTACTTACTACCGCGTTCTTAATTTACAATACATTCTTTGGAAACGCAATGTACTCGACCCGACCCCAATTCTGGCCTCAACCTCTCCACGTATTGTGAGACTGACACCTTGGACTGGTGGATCACCGATGTGGCGTTCCGTTACCTCAACACTAGATTAATCTAAAACAACATATTTGTCCTGGAATCAAGGAAGTACTTACTTAATAACATAAAATCCCATAAACAAAATAAAATGTTTAGGTGTTTCTCGGAATCCAACCAGGACCCTTCAATTAACAATCCACCGCATTAATTATTAAGCTAATGTTACAGGTTAAATCAATACTCACTTGAGCAGGTGTCGAAGTAAGAACTCCAATGTATGTCTGTTTGGTGTAGGTAGACTCTTCACAATTTCTTTGAAGTGTTTTATTTTGTCTTTTTGATTTGTATAGGCTGAAATCAATACATAAAGTACAGATATATCAATTAATAATTAATCGATTTATAATATTCGTGCCGCTGTAAAAGAGAGATGTTTGGTCGTTTGGCTCACCACTGGCTTTTAGAGCGGCATCGAACACATCAAACGGAATGAGAGGCGTCTTTAGTTCCCTGAAGAACAGCTTGAGTGCGCCACAAAGAACATGAGCATCCTCCTCTTGTTCGAGCACGGACAAATTGTTTTGATCGACCTTCAACAAACACGTCACAAATACTGATTATTTACAAATGGCCAACCATCAACTAAATACGTCACAAATACACATAGTCTACCTTTTAAAAAAATGTCACAAATGCAACATATTTACATAGCCATCCCTAAAAAATATATTACAAATACTAAATATTTTTACTTAGTCAACCTTTAAAAAAGTCATAAATATAAAATGTTTAAAGATGGCCAACCTTAAAAAAAAGTCCCATATATAAAATGTCCCCAAATACACTAGAGTCGCGATTATCCGGCCTATGGTGGCAGCATTCCGGGCCGGATAACAGAAAAGCCGGATAATACGGAATCCAAGCGTAAATAATTTTCAGAATGGTTTTGCCTGGTTTTTCTAATTTTCACAGGACACTTAGCTTTGTTTTAATAGAATATCTCAAGTTTCTGACTGCGATGTAAAGTATAAATACAGTCATTTTAGGGGGACAGTAAAAATTAAATGAGAATTTTTTTAAAATCTTTAACATACAGTACTTTATTTTGTAAATGGAACATCGGCTACAAAGCAAGAACAAGTGAAAACAAAGCGTCAAATGGATCACATTATAAATTCAGTAAATGTTTTATACTGGACATGCAACGGTTTGTTTATTTTAAAATACACTTAACACTGGGAGCCGGGCCAGGTAATATGGAGGCTCAGGTAATTGATGAGACTCAAGGGTATATTATATTCTATGGCAATAGTCACCAAACACCATTGGCTTACGGCCCACCTAAACTCGGATAAATTATTGGTAAGCCAACAAGATTATTTTCCCGTACAAATTTTGAAGATATTAATAAAAAAAATGCATGCATTAGATTTTTTAATCAGAGGAAGGCAGGTATTATTTTTATAGATTGGGTACTGCTACTCGGCGGCATGATTTCCCTTCCAAGATGGATTGGGCACTGCTACCTGGTGGCACAATTTCCCTTCCAAGGTGGATTGGGCACTGCTACCTGGTGGCACAATTTCCCTTCCAAGGTGGATT
>CABFOV010004995.1:0-34714 GCA_902141375.1 Timema poppense | reverse complement strand
TGTACGCACCTGTTATTACACATAATAGCCACATGAACACAGCAGTGATTGTATTGTACGCACCTGTTATTACACATAATAGCCACATGAACACAGCAGTGATTGCATTGTACGCACCTATTATTACACATAATAGCCACATGAACACAGCAGTGATTGTATTGTACGCACCTGTTATTACACATAATAGCCACATGAGCACAGCAGTGATTGCACTGTACGAACCTGTTATTACACATAATAGCCACATGAACACAGCAGTGATTGCATTGTATTTAGTGTTCTAGGTAAGGCCACTAAATTGAGTCTCCTTATAAACTGGTATTCTCTATATTGAGAATCAAACAATCCCTACCATAACTGGTACACTTGAACGAGTGCCCTGGGTGATTAAATATTATGTAAACATTACGCTAACTTATCGCATTCAATTGACTATTCTACAAGTCTATACCACTTGTGAAATCGGTTGAGTTTTCTCTGTGAGAGCTCTTTCTTAGGTCTATTGATAGCACATTAATCGGTCTTTACTAATGTATTTTACAAGCTAGCATGGGATTAGTTATCAACTAGAATATGAGACCAACAATCAAGTATTTTCGTTTTGTGGGAAGAATGCTAAGTTTATAAGACTCTTTATCGTATCAAATAAAATAGCATATAGCCCTTTTTTTTTGTCGAAGTTGTTTTACCATTCCTCAAGATATATATATATATAATAAATCACTTGGTACCAATCTATACTAGTTTATTTACTGATCTTATAAAATTCTTTGAAGAGGTAAGATATAATTGAGAGCATTTGTAGATACCGATTATGACTATTTTTGGATGAAATATAACATATATGCGCATTTATAATACTAGTTACTTAATAGATACAGTTTAGCCATATTAATTAGTGTGGTATAATTCATGTGAATTGGTTTTCAACCCACACCTTCACTTTGTTAGGCAAATCTCGGTTTACATTTACCGTTTAATGGGTTTTTTTCTGTAAGTACACATGGTAAGAAGGATTCAGATATTTTGTCAAGGTCATATTTAAATTATAACTGTTTGTATTTAAAAACTCAGGCAATGGTTGAAAGCATACAAATTGTATCAGATAGGTTGACAAGCGTTCGGCTCTTATTGCGTTAACAGATTCTAAAATATACGACTTTATGTATGCGGAGAAACATAAAACTTGTTCAAACTGTACAATGACCAGGGATTTAAGATTGGCTATAATTACAGCGATTCAAATATGAGCTCCAATCGTCAAAGTCGAGTTTTTTTATATATAATGATCCTCATTTAAGGGATCTCATCAAACCTCCAGCCTAAGTCTTTACTGACACATTTATCAAACTGGACAAGAAGAGGAGAGATGACATTATTTTCATACCTCTGCTAAAGGTTTGTTGGAATTATGCATCAAATAAACTAGAGTTAAAGTAGGATGTTCTAGTCTACATTCGATAGGATGTCAAAATTCTAAGACTAGGTTGGAATTTACTTTCATCGAGATGAATTTACGTGAATCATTGGCCGTGATTTGTAAATGAGCCACGTGCGATAAGGAACTAAACAGTATTCATATAGGTTAATTTGTAATCAAGACAGTCTTTATAGGTTGAGTAAACGCTTGTTCTACAAATATAGCAGAGTCCTGGGGACTATAGGTAGAGTTGAAACTGAGTAAATACAACAAATAGATTTAGTGATAGTGTTGTTAGTGCATTGATCCGTGCGTCTACATATCTGTCCCGTTATCAGCTTACTGCTATCCAAATCAGGCCAAGTATTTGCTCAATGAAAGCTTTAATTACTTCCTATCTCTATTAGCGTTATGTGTATTAGGTATCACTTTAAAAGTTTCCAATAAGGGTTAATTTCTTCAGTTCATAAACTTTATTTCCGTTAGTGTGTTTGGTTATGGCAAGAGGAAGGAGATGTCATACGAGCACATTTTGATGAGGGGTCCTAACATGTTGCTAAGAAAGGCTCTGGCGATCTATGATCCTAAGCAAGCATCGGAATACCCTCGCAGTACCCTTCTGAGTGGACTTCTCTACAAACTCTCATCCATATACTATCTCACAGTCAAATTAGGAACCACGTAACTATACTACTGGAGCACAATAGATATCTTCCAAAAACAGTGTAATTACTTTACAGATGGCACACTCATCATGAAAATATTCAATGTATGTTTTGCTATGCTGCAAGATGACCTCATATACCAGCGAAAGATTGGTTTTGATGATGTCCACCAATTACCTATCGGAGATCAGTGAAAACCAAGAAGGTAAGAGCACGTTGTATTTAACGTCTAATACTGATAAGAGACGCCGACCTCAGAGCATTATTATAGCGTTGAGAATCGTGACGCTGTAACACGCCAAATTAAGATCGATACGTTTTTTTACAATCTCAACACTCTCTAACAAGACTAAGAGAATAACCACGTACTTACTTGAAATGATGATACTTAAAACGCTTAAGTCGATTAATACTAAGGAATCGTTTATACTGCAAGCGATTTGCTTGCAGGCTAGAGGCTTAGAGGCTTGCTTAGTGGGTAGCGGCAAGCGATGCGCTTGGAGACTAGAGGCTAGAGGCTTGCTTAGTGGGTAGCGGCAAGCAATGCGCTTGGAGACTAGAGGCTAGAGGCTTGCTTAGTGGGTAGCGAGCGGCAAGCGATGCGCTTGGAGACTAGAGGCTAGAGGCTTGCTTAGTGGGTAGTGAGCGGCAAGCGATGCGCTTGGAGACTAGAGTGCTAGAGGCTTGCTTAGTGGGTAGCGAGCGGCAAGCGATGTGCTTGGAGACTAGAGGCTAGAGGCTTGCTTAGTGGGTAGCGAGCGGCAAGCGATGCGCTGTCCAAATAGCAAGCGGTATCTAGTCGAGTTAATAGCAGTGTTGAGGTGCGTTGTTTCATCACGTCACCGTCGAAACTCTCTAGGAAACTAATTAATTGCACTAAAAAATATAGCTCTAAAACTCGATTATATACCTTGTGCTTATAGATCTTGCTCGGATCACGAATTTAATAAGAGCGTGGTGAGTTTAACGACTTATATCGTCAAGTCCGCTTGTATGATGATACATTTTTTAATATCTACATATGAATAAAGAGTCATTTAATTTCTGACTTTCCAAACTAGAACAAAGATTGACAAAAACTGTAACTAATTTTAGAGAACCGATTAATGCTGAACAAAGACTTGTCATTAATCTTGAAGTAAGTTTTTTTTATTAGAAGAAATTTAAAAATATTAATTTATATCTCATAGTGTTATAGTTTATTATATATTTAGTTAGGAAAGCAAAAGTGAACAAAACAATAGTTTGGTCATTGTTATAGTTAACAATATCAAAAATCAGCATGTGTATTACACAAATATTACATCGTTGAGAAAGAAGGGCAGGTCTCTACTTATATAAGTTGTCCAACTATATTAAATATAGTAATATCACACCCATACACATTACAATATCATTTCCAGAAAAATGCTGTTTGAATCAGGGAAACCTTCTTAAATTACTTTGATGGAGTAGGAAGTGTTCCCTGGCTAAACTACTACGCTCTTCCATAAAATATTTTGTCTAATATTAATATTTAATACATAATAACAAAAATAATTCAACTGGGAATGTTTAATTATCTCTATATATCTTCCAAGAGCTTTTTTTGGTACTCCCACATTCTTGTGAAGGACGTCACTGGGGGTCCCAAGACTTTAATCTTTGGAGCACAGTACTAATAAACTTTTCAATATTTATTATTATAAATAAAATAGAACAAGGTTGTTATTCAATGAATGGTTGCCGCCTGGCTGCCAAGCAATTTTATCCGACAAGTCGAATGACTTAGCGGGTTCCCTGGAGGGCTGGGTTCGCGGCAACCCTCGAGCCGCTTCCAGTATTCACACGTAGACTAATTACCATGTGTTTTTTCGGGTCGTGCCCTCACTACGCAAGCCTCTACCCTCTAGCCTCTACCCTCTAGCCTCTACTCTCTACCCTCTACCTTCTACCCTCCAACCAAATCACTTGCAGCATAAACAAGACCTAATGATTTTATACTAAAGGCTAGGCATAGTAGAAAACGGGGAGATTTTAGCCATATCCATTCAGTGCCCGGTTCCAAAGAAGGTCTGGGATTTAATATAGGCTCACTTGGAATCCAGGAGGATGGTCGTGCCGAATTTGTCGAAATTTCAGATTGTTATGTAAAACATATGATCAATTTGTGGGTGGGGTGTGTTGGACGAATAGTAGATTTAAACGGAATTAATTTTATTTAGATGATCATCAATTCATAAAAAATATATTTAATTTTGTATAGTTAGATGGATCCTAGTCATGGCTTTGTTTTTAGATGTTCGTTGATTTGAGTAAATATATGTAGTATAGGCTAGTTGGACATATCCTGGACCTGAGTTATATTTTTTAAGATGATCGTTGACTCGTGTAAATATATATTTTAATATTGGCGAGTTGGATGGATTTTGGGTTGGGTCTAAAAATATTTTTAGATGATCTTCACTTGTAAGCCTGGAAAGTATTATGATTTACGATCCTACACTCATGTGACCTGTGTAGTTATTATAATTAATTTCTTGTTGTTGCATGGCCGGAACGTCATGGAAATAGATATGCCCTGTAACTTAGAGGAGTACAGGCTATTGTCTAAAGTCTATTTTAAATATCTGCTCTGTATTGGGTATTCAATTTTCCAAGTAGGTATTATTTCGAGGGTTTAGTGTGATCACGATTGATATTGAAGTTCAAACCTAGTTAATCCATAAAACGAGAGTGTTTTAAGCAGTCACTTAAAGAGGTCCCTCAACTCTTGATGGGTGGGGATCGTAGAAGAAAGATGAGAGATGTATTACCTCGTTCATTGCCCATCCGCATAGCCTTATATCTACTCGCTTGCAGGAGAGGCTTGTTTATTGTTTTGACATTAAGATGAAGAGGGTGGATATATATTGTAGGGAGTCCGTTGTAAGAAAGACCGATCTTGAGAAGCATTTGTTTTTTCACGTTTGGGTAAGTTTGTTTGATAACATTTAGCAAAAAAAAAAAGAAGTCCATTCACTTTTAGTGAGAAAATATTGTATCAATGGTATTAATTCGTTATAATTTAACTGTTGTATTTTTTGCGAACAGTTGGCATTCCCAACTCCTGAGAGGACCGTATATCCTCCATGTTTAATTATTCAACAGTCAACGCGTCCCAATATAACACAGTTGGCACTATTGGGGGAGGTTTATAATAACCCCTGTCTCGAAGGAGTTTTTTAGTTCTCGATAAACCTCTCATGATTTTTTCACCACATTGAATATATGCACTGTTCAGTGTGAAAAATTAACAAAACATGCACACACATTTTTTTCTCAGCATGTCTGGCATGTTAAGAATGTAATGATATAATCTTACTTACTCTTGATAGCTAGGGTAATATCGTCTTTAAAATACTGCTCCATAGCTTATCTTGTGTTTAATTTTGGTGACGAAATGCTGTCCCCACATTCTGATCGGGCTGTGTATGCACCCCAGGATACCACTCAGACGTAACCCTACTTAAAGCTGATTTATCATTCCAACAACGTCCGAGGTCAACCAGACATGTATCTGGGGCCACTAGAAATACCTACCAGGATATATAGTCGATAAATTATATCTCTAATACTATGTTATCCGTAAGTCCAGCACTCTTATGTCGTCCCATCATCGTAGCTTTGTTCAAACTAAGTCAATGCCACTCGTTGACATAACTCCAGCAAGCTTACTTATTCTCACCATCTTAACTTTGTTAAGAAAAGTGTAGCTTAGACCTCCTCCCATAATATGTCATACTATTCCTGCTGTCCGCTTGACATTAATTATACCATTTTATCAACAGGTAAGCTCTAGAGTAGGTACAGTCGTTGAAGAACGAGTTTTCATGACTTGTCTTAGCCTGTGGTCGAAAAAAAAGATTCTGGGCATCAGGTCAATCTGGTTAAGAGCTCTTGTCAGGTGGTATTCGTCTCGGACCTGTCTGGGTCCTCATTTGTCAATTGGTCTGGGGTAGAAAACCCTGCAGGTTAAATCTAGGTAAGGAGGATCTTATAGACCTGTCAAGCCATTGAGAAATCTAGAACTCACATTTGGTGTGAGACGCAATTTTAAACTTAATTATGCGTATAAACTAATCAGGTTAAAAGAGAGAGAGAAAGAGAAACCTACAAAACATGTTGAACGAAATGAATCCATATGTCAATGATTTTGAAGCTGCTTTACTACAGTCTGACCCAACCAGAAACCAAGAAAACTACAGGTTAGTTTTAAATTCTGATTGTGGCCAATTTCACTTCCTCCCCCAATAGAGTGCAACACAATGGACCAACCACAAACAAAATAACTGTATTATTAGTGAATCATGAGTGTGAGACGAGGTTTATCACGCTCTATATTCGGGATAACAATATGCAAAGAATTAGCTATACTTAACACGCCTATGACGAAATTCAGTATCCAATTATGTTTTTTCATGCTGAAGGGGGCTATAAACTTGTGATTTACAAGAAATATCCTCACACAAGTGAGAAGAAAACCTCAGCTAAAACTATCCTCTTCAATCTATTCATTTAAGTAAATGGTAAGAATAAATCATGTTAAACAGCTTCATAAATCTCTCAAAATTTTAAATCAACTTTTGTTGGATATCTATGCTAAAATAGATACGGAACGTTTGATATTTATTATGAGCAACAACAATTGTGTTTGGAAAACTATGTGATTCTTCAGGATGTGCTTAGGCAGGATGGGGAAATAGAAAACTTGATCTGGCTGAGAATTTCTCCATCCAGTTTTACGGCAGGTCTAGGGTAAAATGCACAAGTGCACGCAAGGTATGCTCAGAAAATATTTCCTTGAGGAAATAATCATAGCCATCACAACTATCCCCAAGCAGTACGAAGTAAAATAATAACTTTTAGCCGCACAATACTCTTAAAATTGTCACTATTTGATTGTAATGTCGCTCGCCCACCAGTGAATCTGTTGGAGAGAAACTTAATAAAAGTCAAACTACTAGCTGAGTGCGACGCAGGTGAAAATAAGTCTATCCAAAGAATTCCACTCATCCTGAGGCTTCCCGTTTGGCTTCAAACGCAATCAGATTTCCTTCTGAGTCTAATTTGAAATAACAATTAAAAAGTTGCAAGGATATAAGCTACAAACTGCCTGTGTTGATCCTCGAGGAATATTTACAATGATAAAATAAAAATTAAAATGTTCTATGTGTAAAATAAACCAGATATACATTTCATAAAACCTTTCCACCGCATATATTTCGTCTTCACAGTACGTTGTCAATTATCATATTATTATTTTTCAACCGGTAGTTGTTAATGTGTGGTGTCGTTTATAAATAAATTTTCTCCTCATTTCATACGTGTCTGAAATGGTGTTTTCAGCATTTAAATTTATTTAATGGAAAAAGTCTTAACTTCTCCGACTTAATTGCGAGTGAAGCCACAGGAAAATCTGATAATTATAAACCAATAGAACCTCTATTCTATGACTACGGGGTCACTACTACCAACTTTCTCTTAAATTGTACTTAAAATAATTTTAATGAAATTGACCCCAAATGCAAAGGAAATAATTGGGAATCATTAGTGTAGATTGTGATGAAATATACCAACAACGGATTATATGTATGCTATTTGGCAAATATTATAAAATAAGTGAGAACTCAGCATGACAGTTAACCAGTTCTACATAAAGTTTAAAAAGGTATTTGATTCAGTTAAAATAAACAAGTTATATGAAATTGTAGTTAATTTGGGGGATTAAGCAAGGCTTGACATTAAACGGCACAATTCAACTATCAGGATAAGCATATGATTTATATTTAGTGGGCAATAGTAGGTAAGGTGTTGCAAGAAATGCATTACACTCTGTATGATCTCCTTTTTTGAAAATGGGTAGCATAGTAACTCCCTTATATCCTTGTGCTTATACTATATGGTTTCATATGGAACATAGCAATTTATGAATTTATAATACTAACTTTTCATTACCTTTCTTTATTTAATCTTCTGGAATTTAATCTATAACTGGAGATTTATGGTTCTTTAAACTCCTAATAGCTTCTTTGTCGTAACTGATAGTTGGACCTGGACCTAGTGGTTCAGTAACGTAGATTTATATATTATCACCCAATTCGGATCCTTCATAAACATTCAAAATATGCCTTAAGTATTCGTTCCATATACTCAAACCTAGCTCATATCTACTATCAGGTTACCATTCTCATATTTCACTAAATTGGCCACAGCTTTGTAATTTTTCCTATGAACACTAATACCTAAATAAAGTTCCCAAATATTCTTATTTCTGATATTTTATTCTATCTCACTAACATTATCCTTTAAATACTCCTTTTTTTTTGTTTCTGCTTTTGCTTACATTGCTAAATGTGTTTAAGTTCAATACACTAGAGTTTTCTAACCAATTTAATATCGTTTTCCTTCTCCCCTCTATTAAATCAGAGCATTCGTTGTCAAACTATGGTTTCTTCGATCTTTTTTTAAAAAGATTTACATTATTCCTTGCTGCACTTATAAAATTATTCCTGGCAATTTTACACTGTTTCCTTGGATTCATGGTTTCCTCCTCATTCTTTGAGCACTCTAGGACAACAAACCTATTTAAAATTTCAATTTGATGTTTATTCCTACATTCACTATCTGTCAGTTTTTCTACATAATATCTTTCTAGCTTGCCCACCTGATTTCACTTTTTTGTTACTGGCAGGCGTTCCCAAGTTTTACCACCACCAAGTAGTGGTCTAAATCACAATATATCTGCATGACCTGACATCCTGTAAGCCTGAATGACATATTTTATCTATGATCATGTTATCTATTTGATAACATGTATTTCTATATAGGGTGGACCAAGTATATTTATTAACATTCTTATGCTTGAAGCAAGTATTTTTCACAATAAAGTTCTTTGAAGTGAAATTTTGGTAATAGTCTATACTATTTTATTTATACTCCCTGGTGAACTGTGAAACTCTTTTATTCATTATGTTTCTGTAATGGTGTATATAGTGTCTATTATTTTGCTTTTCTTCTTTGTGAACTATGGGGTGCATTCTAATTGTTGATTAAAGCATACCTGTCAACAGACATCCAATTAGGACCCACTCGAATTATAGAATAAAGTATACCGGTGAGCCGGTACACACGAATTGTGAAACAACCTGTAATATCATTAAACTCCTAACCACGAACCTAACATAATCTAGGCTAGCCTAACCTAATTTAACCTAACCTAACTTAGCCTAGCCTAGCATAACATAACCTAACCTCTATGTTCCATTTTGAACAAAGTATTTATGAATTTAATTTTACCCCGCAGTTCGTGTAAGGGTAGTACTGAGCTCGGATGAGTTGTTCCGCAATTTGTGTGCACTGGAACTATATTCCTAGTTTTTATTATGTTTTTTAATAGTACTGACTGACATCAGAGCTTGTTTGAATTAAATGTTTGCTTATAAATAAACTAAACTTATTTTCCCTTCTCCTACATAAATACAAAACAATATTTCAGGGACCCGTTAGACTAATGTGTGTGCACATCAAGAACTATAGAACCTTAAAATTAAGGTAGAGACTAATCAAGATTTCAAATGTTACGTCGACTTAGGTGATCTTGTGGTAAAGTACTCGCATAAGTACCTAATGTCCGTGGGTTTAAACCCAGCTGTAGTACTGATATATATGATTTATGTTATATTTGTATGTATATATTTGTAAACTGTGATATTTTTATTATGTTTATTTAAAAATGTGTATTTCTCCGTTTCACTTTTCTTAAGAACGTGTTTAGACCACAGTCATGAATATTTACTTAAATTAATAACTAAGCTGGTTTTTTTGCCTTAGGGTTGTAGTGATCATTGTTGTCTGCTAGCCTTTTTAATAATTTTAAAAGAAATAGTTTTATAATATAGTCGTGAGATACCAAATAAATTAGGTTATTATGATCATCTTCAGCCTTTTTATAGTGCTATTAAATTGTCTACTAGGGAAAATGTAGTTCTCTGTTTCTAACTTAGTTTTATCTTTATAAGTTTGATTGGTTATTCCTAATAACGTGTCTAGTTTTAAGATAAAAATTTGTGTTAATAATATCTGCTAGCCTTTCAAAGGTAGGTTTGACGTTTAATTCTCAATTCCAGTTACCCATCCGCTTAGTTGAAACGTCAACGCTCAACACGAGGATGATTTCAACCGACGCAACATCAAAACTAATAATTTGGGATGAATTAACCATGACGCCAATCCATGCTTTAAACGTGGCTGGTATACTATTGAAAGTTATACTAAATAAATAGCTTCCAAATTGACGGTTAAGTAATTTTGTTGGGTTGAGATCTTGTTCAATGTTTACCATTATCCCCCCATTCACCTTGAGACGTTACAGTAAAAACAAGTATCAAATAGAGCCTGTAGAGGACCGTGTCTGTGATGGTCAGTCTCACCATACATTTGCATTATTTTGACCCAAACTATAGATAATGGCTTCTGAAGCTGGGAGATGGATAGCTCCACAGCAAAGTTAAGCTGGGAAATTACATCATCGAAATTTAAAACCAAGCCGTAGTTAGTTACATAGTTGGTAGTTGTCTTAAGAGCCAGGGATATAAAACTATTTGCAAATAATGTATATCAATCCTGAGTCCGAGGAACGACGATGTGTTTTCTGTCAATAAAGAGGTTCTAAATCTACTGTAGAAGTGGTTTTCTACTTTTGAGTCAACTCTCTAAAATTATATTATGATAAGGAAAGGGATATTTATCCAGTTGAGTGTTTCTATATTCGTACTCCTTCCAGTGTGCCTCTACATACACTGAATTTGAAAAAAAAAAATGCAATCGTAATGTTTTTACAAGAAGTGAATACCAAAATAGGGTTGTTTAGAATAACTTTCTTGGCAATCGATTATTTGAGCAAAGCTTTTAATTCAGAAAATTCCCTCACACACTCCTCCCAAGTTAACCCACATTTTATAATTCGACATTATCTCGCATATACCGATCCATACCGGATTTTTATTCTTCAATTGCGACAGTTATAATTCTTTTTGGCATTTTTTATGAGAATTAACCAGAACCTCGAGAAAGTAGGTGTCTTTCTTCCTATTCTAGTGTTCAGCCATGGCCAGCTATATTTAACATTCTCAAGACTGTGCAGTGTGACGGATATTAAAATGTGGGTAGTACAAAGTAAATGTAAATTTGTCCTTAAATGAAAGAGTTCAATATGTATTTCAAAATTCTAGTTTATCAAGAACTTTACCACTCAAATACTATATTTATACATAACAAAATAATATAATTATCTAAACCTGTTCCTACCCTGCCACAAGGCATTATTAAAACATATATCAAATAATTATATTATAATAGCCCCAAAAGCTTGAGAACACTATTAAAATTGGCATAAATATACACTTTCTGACTTGTATTTCCTTCAGGGCGAACCCCCCACCCCCCATACGTTCCAATAACCCAACAAAGTCATGGATACAGATTACGGCACCCCCTGTTGTTATGAAAAATCTAAAAATATACCAAAACAACAAGGAATAATCCTCACACAGTATTCGAAATTGTTCCTTTCAGCAACAGGTCCAAACCCTAAGAGGATTATAAAGGTTTTAACCTAAAATCGTGAACAATAAAGGAATAGTTTTATAATATTCAGTCACTAACTATTGAGCTATTTCTGAGATGTATAGCGATTATCTCCAATACAAATCGGGAGAATTGAGCAACCAATTGTATAGTAGACCACTTTGAAATTAGAGTGTTTTATATTAACAAGGATCTATTCTATGGGGATGTTTAGTGGATGTATCCTTGATAACAATTGTGAGAGTTATTATATAAAATTGACTGATATTACTCTTGTTTCCCCAAAGGTTCGGGAGTATTATGCTATAAAATAAACCGAGAGGGATGACTGATGGCA
This sequence comes from Timema poppense, assembly GCA_902141375.1. Classification (NCBI taxonomy): domain Eukaryota; kingdom Metazoa; phylum Arthropoda; class Insecta; order Phasmatodea; family Timematidae; genus Timema; species Timema poppense. The sequence goes on along the minus strand of CABFOV010004995.1, from coordinate 22,683 downwards.
GTCGGTCGCAAGGAGGGGACCCAACAACAACTATCTTCATGAGTAACATAGACCTGTGGAACAAGGATATTAACAAACGGATCGCCAGTTTACAAAATGTCCTGCAGCAACGAAGAACGGCTATTCAAGAGAGGACTCGGAGTTGTCCGTGTTCTCCAACATCCTCCTCCTCCAGTAACTACGGCATGGTCAACATTCCTGACAACACACCGTGCGAAATATTGGTAGGCAAGGACGCGGTCACACCATCCTCATTGGAGCGGGGAGCTCCACAGACACAACATATTATCTACCACTACTCACGTCGGAAGATCGCCTTCTACGGTTCAATCTCAACAAACACAAAGTCATCTAGTGTCCCAGATCTTAATACCAAACCATCAGATATACCACGACAACAACAACAAGAAATACATAACTTCGAAAAGATATTAGCTGTTCCACACGACATACAAGGGGGGGTCTGCCAGCCACCAACACATGGCTTGACCAATTGGAGGCTGGAGATGTAGCGGCCCACGTACCAGCACACATGCTCAAGATCCCAACATCAGGCAGGAAGGTCTACCTCAACCACCTGCAGCCAAAGCTGCGATAGGAATTCTCCCCACTCCGGTGGCCTGGGCATCACTGACCATTGAACCGGTCCAGTCATTGGAAGTTGGTGAGGATCAGCACTAAGGCTGTGTCTAGCATTGAAGGCCAAATACGCAGACCTCCCAGGGCGCAGAGAGTGCCATCAGACAGCACACCTACTCAACATTGCATCCCGATACCCTGTCCTACCAGCCAATGTCAGTGGGATGGTCATACATCGAGTGAATCTGTTCTACATCACGCTGACCAGAGGCTGGCCAATCGCTATAGACGCTACCGGTGGTGCCACGGGGGTCCCGGGGATATGCAGACCAGGCTTTGTCTCACCACCTCGACCAGTCCAGCTCACGGTGACCTACCGGGATCTGTCAGCACCAGCTCCAGGAAGGAGCCGGAGCCGAGGAAGGAGAAAGTAAAAGCGTGGACCAAGAAACAGTTAAAGAAAATATTTCCTTATTTGTATCACTAATGTATTGAATGATTGTATGTATATTAAATTTAGGTAATAAAGGTCTTAGAGCCGGTTCCCCTTCTCGCCATTGGCTGTCTGGAAGTGCGAGAGTGGATGGCCAGGGATGACAGTCGGTCGCGAGGAGGGGACCCAACAAAAATTTCCTTGAAAAATTGGGAACAATGAAAAATAAAAATTAAGAACTAATCATTATAAACGGATTTGTTTCATTTCTTTTATTTCTCAAAATATTCGGGAGAACAACTTCAACCAGGCTACCAGCTACTGGCATTACTCCCCAAATATAGCTAAAGACTGAAAATAATATTCTTAGAATTGAAAAATCTTAACTATACCCGGGAATCGAGCTCGGAACCTTTATCTTAGTACGCCAATGCTCTTACCACTGAGCTATGTATGAATATGCTATTTAATGCATTATGATATGTGCATTCGTTCAGTTGTGATTGTACTATCAGCAGTAAAATAACTACCGAGTTGATGGTGGCTGTGTTATCTGATAGCTCGTGATCTTAATTAATCACACATTTGTAGCTTACGATTTCCGCACGTCCATCATAGACTCTGCCTAAAAATATGAGCTAGGAATGGCCCTGTGCACAGGACGATTCCTGGATAGCTTAGTGGTTAGAGCATTGGCGTACTAAGCCAAATGTCCCGGTCTCGATTCCCATGTTCTAGTTTCATTTCTAAAATTAAAAAATATGATATTTAGATGCGGCTATAACCGTAATTAATCAAATATAATTGCTTAGTTATTTAATCCATTTGAAAATAATATCGAAATCAGTCATCAAATACCTTAAAAAATATTAGGGAGAAACTATTTAGGCCAATACAATAAGTTTGGGTGATCTGGCGTATTAAAAAATATGTTTAAAGTACACTTTTGTTAAATGATGCTTTTCGGTTTCCAGCGAGGTAATAACAAAATAAATTGTCTCGAAAGACACATTTGATATATACCAGAGAATGTTTGTTTAATGTTCGACAATAAATGTATTATCTCTTCGACTGATGTCAAACTTCATGCAATATGGCATTAATAATTCCGATAGTGTTCATTAAAAAGGCAGCATCAATTAAAACCACTATTCTACGAGTATAATATAGTTTTTCTCTAGTTATTATTGATTCAAAGCCTCGTCCCAAAGATTTGCTGATAGATTCAAAGAATTCAATTCTTTTAACAGTATCTATGGGTTTTTTAACAGGCGGTATTATCCATGAAGACCTTGCCAACTAGGACTTCCCCTTCAAGTTTTTAATTCTCAAAATAACATTTAAGAAAACAATATTTCATACCTCCAACGTCTAGACTTATTGACATGCATTAGGAGAAATATCAAACTATTTATATGTGTTAAACATTAAAAGTTTTGTTGCTAAATTTTATAATAAGATGGAAATAGCTTCCAGACACGACAATATTTTCACTTGCGCTCAACTCATCCCCCTTTGATGTTTTACTTGAAGCCATAAGATTATGACCTTGCTTACCAACGACAATAAGCTAAGAGGTGGAAAGGTTTACAATGTATAAAGTATTTGAACCAACATCACTAATATCAAAAGCTAACCTTACTAACCATAAAACAATTAACATTAAAGTTTAAACCAAAATACCGATTTTACTGCGTTTTAAACAGCTTTAGGATTGAGGTCAGCACAGTCGGAGTGGGGAGTGAAGGCCCATCACACGTTCGACCAATCCGTGAAGAGTAGTTGTCATTGCAACTGATGCACGTTGCCAGATTTCTTGGCAGTCACTGAGTATGCTTGCAGAGTATTAACACGCAAACTCCCGTTATGTGGCAACCATGTTCCCCAGCCTACCCACCACGCGGATCTTAAAGCAGTTTAAATCGCATTATAGAGCTCGCGCAATCTAAAGTTCAAAGAATACATAGATGGATGTATATATCTCCTAACGTAATTACCCAAAAATAGAATAAAAATTAACTTTCTTTTCCAATCTATTATAGAGGCCACATCGCCATCCCACCATGGCAACAGCTGCTCTTGTGATGCGAACAGCTCGTGAGTGGACCTGTTCAGTTGACGAGAGTGCGAAATAGTAAATAAAGTACTAAAATATTTGTTTTTATCAAGCCAAGTGAACACAGCCTGCACTTCGTGTTTCGACGGTGAGCAAAAAAAAAACCAAACAAGTAAAAAAATTCGTGGATAATTGGTCTAACTGTACATTTTTGAGGCCTTGACAAAAAGTTACGTGATGGCGACTACTGTAGTACACAGTTAGTACTGTGTAAGCCCATAAAAAATGATATTATGGTACTTTTCGTTAGGGCTTCACAGCCCAGAACCATTTATTAAACATTCTCATGACTATCACACAATGCTTTTTTATTTAACTAAACCAATAGAATCTATATAACTTGCTTAGTGTGCCAAGTAAATTAACAAATATGAAACGATGGGTACTATATATCTGTAACTCAATTATCATGGCCAGATATCATTATGAATCACAACTTAATACACGGCTTACGGTCATATAATATCATGAAAGGTTAAGTTTTGTTAATTTTAAAGGGACTTAGTAAGATAATGTATCATATTATAAGTGGTACAAAGTATTTATTCTCTCCTATAAAACATTTCAAAGTCTAAGTGGTAGTTATGGTAAGAGTCTGAAAGCATCTAAAATGTCCTGATATTTGTTTTTAGTTATAGTCATGTTAAGGTGCTGACAGTATTTAAAATCTTTTGAATTTAATTTGTATTCTAACCACAATAGCCTATTTTTTTAATAATATAGTGAACGCTTTGCATCTCTCCAGCTCCCTACCACAAATTGTGAGTTCCTACCGCAAAATAAACTGACCAAACTATATATTACTGCTAGTTACAAAACAGTTTTTAATGTTAGCAATTTGAGCGTGTGCAGTAGTTGATTTCCAAAAACAAATTACTTATTAAAATATGTGACACATTGTAAAAAAAACACAATAGCCAAATATTGCAGTTGTATATAAAAGTTATAAACTCCTTATTTATAATGTAAAAAGTATTTAGACCAACTCACAGTTCCTCCAGAAAAGCTAGCTCAGCAAAAGACGTTCCATTAACTTCTGCAATGTTATTGCTAGTCAGGTCCCTGCAACAAAAATGACAATTTTAACAATGAGACTAAAAGAACAAACAATGATTTAATTAATGTTAATTATTATACCTATTTTAACATTTAGTCCTTGGAATTAATATGTTTTACTAACTGAGCTGTACCAACTAGTTCCAAGTCAGACACAAACCATACTGTAACCGTACAACAAAACATAGTAGTAAACCAAAACTCAAAGTTGATGACATGGTGCACATTAATAATCCAAAATTCTGTTTGGAAATTGATGTGAGAGCAAAGGAGGTGAAGAGATTTTCAAAGTCGTCAGCGTTGTGTTGGGCCAACCCATCGTGTATATATTAGCCGATCTTTCTGGCAACGAAGTAGAGGCGACGTTTTACGAACAAGAGTTTCAGCACGTACGTATGCCCCAAACCATCAAAGTTAATATAACTATAGGCACCAAGAGTAGAGGTGCTAAAAATAAAGTGTATGTTCAGCGGAAAGGTTACCCCCAAACTAGTTTCATGGATTATAACTAGTTATGTCGGCTACTAGCATAGAGGATCATTTTATTTCCCTTTTCCGACCGACAGAACTATTGAATATTTCCCTAAAAATACCTATATGAATTCCACCATGAAACTGTCTACCATCTGAAACTTGAAGGACAGCAAGCTGTCGCTCTCACTAAATTCCAGTATCATTGCTCTTTCTCCTCCGTACGTGAAGGTTAAAACATCATATGATATAACTGGGTGAACGCCCATGGTGTGGAGCAACTCTTAAAGGATTACATTCTGTCTGGAAACTATAGCATTATTTATTATCTGTTTAGGACCCTTAAAGCTTTATATGTCTTTAAAAAGGACACCACCATTACAGTTAGGCACCCAAATCTTGGTTAAACAAAAGTTGATACTGTCCTTGCCTCATGATATTTACAGGTGTTGACTCTATCTAGTCAAGTAAGTCTACAGCTTGGGTACAAACCTAATACTAATCTGATCAAAGTCCTAAAGTCACCATACGCCGTCAATATTCCACTGATCCCACCCTTCCAAATGTTCATCTACAAGGATATTGTTGAACCCCAGCCTGTAGGTGACTCCATGAATCCACTTCTATGTAGCGTTGGTGTCAACAACTCCAAATATTAAGGTTAACATAAGATAATTACCTAAACTCCATTACACTACGTGCCCGTAATTGGACGAGTAAGTGAGAGCCTGGAAAACCTATAATAAACAACATGGGTAAAATTTTGCCATTTATATTTGGAAAAGTATGCGTAAAACTTAATTTTCGACGCTGCTTGACATTAACTGTTCCTACCAAAGATAATATGTCAACCAGGCGAGAACAAAAATTGCTTATATTTACTACGGTGTTCCTTATCATCGTGGGCATGGAATAAGGAACTTCAGCTTATTCAAGAGTGTCGTAGCATTGCTGACAAAGGGATCTAGAGCCATTGGAAAACAGGCAATTCAAAACAGAAATTAATGTGATCTCCGATTTTATCAACCACTGTCGTTCTTTCAAGGAAGCCCTAACTAAGTCAGTGAGGCTGTAAATAACCTGAAAAGAAATTTTGATTAGAAGATCAAAACAATGGAAGTCCAATTCAAACTATTATAAAGGGTGTCGTAAGAACCACCAACGTCACTTTTCTGTCACTCTCCTGACGTAAAAAGGTCTTCAAAAAGAATAAATATAAAGTAGATATTTTCCGTTGAAATATTTTTTCCACACGCCAAGTCCTGCGAGTGTGCCAGCACAAAAATCGACCTTTTTCCCACACCACCAACACAAACCAGTCTCTAAGGTAGATAATGGATCCAGTACACTGACAATTCACTCATAAATTCTAGCCTTACAAGTCAAGGCGAATTATATACCAATCTACACAGGCAATGCTGTATCTCAAGGTTAAAATGATTAAATCTGACGTTGGCCTTCCCGCCACTAAATGGATGTGCTCACTACGCACACAGGTGGATGTGTTCTTAAACCTACAGCTCGTCTTACTACCCAGTATCACTTATGCGTACAACTATTACATTTAAATATTCCTCATTTACAACAGCAAGTACAAAATAACGCATCTAACCAGCGGCCTATGGTACTCAGACACCTCCAAGACGTTTTAAGAGGTTGTCAACACCAAAAAGGGATGTTAGATTCATTGTAGTCTCTACGCAAAAGTAATAAGGTGGATATTTTAGGGTGCACGATGACACGTCTAACCAGGAGAGTTGCCTTTTGAATGGTACCCGACTCCTGGTCAAGTTGGTCCGTTTCTGAGATTCATTAAGTATTACGACCTACTTTGAAATAACACAGCTTAAAGTCCACATCGTCGGGGCAATTATTCTTGTTCGACGTGTCAAAGTAGCATTGTCTGTCTTGTTATCCCATGCCAAAACAATAACCCGCAGAATATCCCATTACACAAGTTGATGTCAAAACTTATATTATTCCTTCAGGTGTGCAAGGGAAATCGTTGCACAACGTATTTCCAGGGCGGTTACATAAACAAAGTATATTAGGATTCGTTTTGAATGCGACGCTCAAAAGAGACGTCAGCAAGAATCCATTCGGTTTTCAAACCTATGACATACACAATTTCTCGCCGTTCGTCAATGGGAAACAATTATCACCAAAACCTTTGAACCCCGATTTCACCAACGGTAATTAGGTAATGTCATTCCACAAGATGTTTTTTGAAACAGGTATTCATTTCATGAATGAAAGTAGTAACATAATTTAAATCATGGACGCAATTGTGGATTTCCAGCACTATATTAGTGACGTCAAGAAGTGTATCGTCAAAGAACTAAATGATTAATCAGTATGTGACACATTATTTCACCATTGGGTATTCAATACCCCTTAAACTTGTGAGAAACTTTCCCTGGGATAATGGTGATGTGGATTACAACATTCTATAGAACTTCATCTTCCAGGCCACACTGGGTGCATAGACCGTTTAAGTCAAGGGGACAGAAAATATCACGTTTCTAGCCAAATATAGGCCTGCGTCGATCATTGATCTGTACGCCAGATGATGCTCGTCTTTGAAAGCCTTCAAATTGTATCACACAACATGTATGGCACATGGTTCGATATGAGTTTCTGTTGGCCGCCATCAACTGGGGACTTCTAAACTAGCTGATTGAATATATACACACGCACACCATAAGACATGGGCTGAAAACAAGCCTATGACTCCGTTCTTTACGCTAGGGTGTTTTCCCTTATTATTCACTGCCAAGAATAATAGCGTACCCTACAGCCCTCGTCATCAACATGGATCCACACACAAAGCCTGGGACGCATTTGGACGCCATATTTATCTACAAGAAAGGTGTAGGAGAGTACTTTGACAGCTTCTTTTTCACACGTGTAAAGTTCCATTTGGTACTTCTAGAAAATAAATGGTATGGAACGCCGCACGGACTTTCTCGCTCTATTGTTTGAAAATTGAGATATTTACTCAAAATTCGTAATACATGTGAAACAAAATAATATACACTAGCAAACCCAAGCATAAATTGCACTATACTTATGTAAAATATTTTTTTAATCCCGGTTTTAAATTTTATAATTTTGTTTTTAAAGAATTAATGTATTCATTTGTATGTTTGGACCGATAAAAAAGATTAATGTTGGGTCCACAAGGGTCAACACTTCATATTAAAATGTCACCTTTCGACATTTTATTAGGTGTTTCAAATCTTCATGCCATCGCATTGCTATTAAATTCCTCATTTATAAATTTTGAAAAATAAAATATGTAAATATTGACTATTGAGTCTAAAATGGATATAGATCATTGTTGTACAAACATTTCTCCTAAGAGGTTTAAGGAAAAACATAAACTTTTAGAGACTTACTTATATTTAATCACTCTATGGCATTGGAGAATTATTGCGTTAAAACTTAAGTAGTATCTCTTTACAGCTAAAGCTCATAGAATTGTATTAATATATTTGCCAATATCTTAGAAACTGTTGGATTTATAAAAAAATATTTCATATAAAAGTTTTATTTTAACAGTACTACAATTTTGCAATGATAAGTTATTTAATATCTCAAATAGTAGCGGAGATACGGAAGTTTCTGCTTCCGTAAAGTACCCTAAAGTTCATTTTAATGTTAAAATGAAAATAACCAGTTTATATATAATCTTAATCAACACCTAGATACGAATTTTAATCAAAATCGTTAGAGTAGAATTTGAGAAAATCGATTTTATCTCTTTTTGCCCTTTCTTAAACTACTCTTAATTTTAAGTTTAAACAGACACACACACGACATTGCAAAGACCACTTTTTAGGTTTTGAGGGGGTCTTGAGACGTCGACATAAATCAACATTTCAGGATAGACTTCCTTTTGCGGTCGCAATACTTTTACCTTTTATGTTCTAAAAGTTAAAAAATATATATGTTTACGTATAGCTTGAAAGTTATTGGTTTTATAAAAATATACTTCTTATAAAATATTTGTATTATAAAGAAACCTACATATTTGTAACGATAAATAATTCCATATCTCAAATAGTTTAGGAAATATTATAAAAATATATAATTTACACATCAGACCAGAGCTCTTAAAGTCATTTTGCCGAAATATTAAGACAAGCCATTTTGTTTGGAATATTTATAAATGTTTAGAAATTAAATTTAATCAAAATCGTAAGAGCCAATTTTGATAAAATCAACTTTTTCTCTTTTTGACCTTCAGTAAACTACCCTTCATTTTAGGGCTAAATATCTAATTTCAAAAATACCTTAGTGCAACCCTATTTAAACCCTAGATACCAACTTTCAGCCAAATCAGTAAAATAGTTTAGGCTCTAGTTGGAGGTACAGGTAGACAGACAGACGGAACGTCAAAAACCACTTTTTTGGATTCGGGGGGGTCATGAAACGTCAATATTCATCAAAATCCTGAGTTCGATTTTTCTGACGATCACAATACTTTCTCTACCTGTAAGATAGCGAGAAAGTAAAAATGTGTATTGATGGTCTCGTAGCAAGGTAAAACTTAAAGGCATAGCCTCAGACGTTTGTGGCCATTACTGCCTCATGAACTTTCTAAGCCATTTCTAGAACATTCCAATAAAGACGTTCCTGGAATTATTATCTCCCAACACCATAAAGATATAATTTTCTAAGTGTTTAGTTATTACAACGCATTTTTCAAGACGCGGGCGGGCTTAGGCCCCTCAAGAGCTTGAGTCCAATCAACGTGCAATCTGGCTTGCGCCAACACAGGCCGTGTGTATGTATATAAAAGTGTTCCAACGGAGAGCCAGCTCCTTAAACACAACATGGAAAACCAATAAGTACCCAAAAATGTTTGCACGCACAAAACAAAACTGTTGAACCACTCCTCGACATAGTCATTATTTTCCACTGGATGAAGTCAACACTAAGCGAGTCATTGTGTCGGCTTGAGTATAAAGATAAACTTTAGTACAGATAGAAAAAAGCGGAGGGGATTGTGTGGTGTGTTACCGCACAGAGTGGCCAGAAATGAGCAACTGTACGTCTATCAAATCAACCCAATCTCCTCAAGAAGATAAGCTTAACTTATCATGAAATATTTCTGAGATGCATGTGTGATCACCGTATGATCATCATAGGCGAAAAATATGACGCTGAGCACCTTTCTTCAAAAGGTTGGTCTATCTCGACCAGAGCTGGGCACGTCTATGAAAACTATGAGAACTGATCAACATCGCCGTCGATCGATGGTAAATGTGGTCAACACCCATCACTAGATATTGCAATGATTTGATCGAAACACTCGTTGTGGATGTATTGACACGCTAACATAGACCCAGGACGTCATCGACCTCAAACAACCAATGGTGGAAATGTTCATTACAACCTGTATCTACCTACTCTACACGTCAAGCCATAGGTTTGGATTATTACATTCTGGATTGTCAACAAAACAGTATTTTACTAACACATCTATGATACATTGTAGAAAAACTTAAGAACGATTAAAGGTGACATTCATGTAAAAATGTATATGGCTGTTCCTAATATTTCATGTTGTATATTATCCACTCAAAAATATGTATCACCATATTCTCACAATCTCCTTTTTTACTGTTTCAGCGTGTAGTGAGTGAATAGTTAATGCAAAACTTGTGCCAGACATTAAATCAAGGTTTCGCAATCACCGCAAGAGTTGCGTCATTCTAACGCAATCAGGGCTGTAACATTCCTGTGACGTCACCCGTGGCTTATTTCAAGCCTGGTTTTAACATGTCTTAATTAATTATCACCAAACTGGCAACACACAACAGAACCAGTCAATCGGGTTTACGAAATTAGGATTGTGACACAACAATAGTGTTAATTTCCTGTTTAAAAACATCGTGATTAGCTTACACCAAAACGGGTAACATAAGTCACATCAAGATTTCGCAATCATAAGCAATATTTCAACATCAAGATTTCGCAATCATAAGCAATATTTCAACATTAAGATTTCACAATCAGGGTTGCAACATTATGATATAAAGTTTCACAATAATTACACATGAGGGAAAATGTGACCTGGCAGTATACTGTAAAATGACGGTTGAGGGAGGAGGGGAGTGAGGGAATAGTGAGCGTGAAAATATCGCCTGGGGAATGTGCTATAACGTCCTGACCGCTGGTCACGTGCTGTACATACCAAATATCATCGCTTTAGGTTTATGGTCTCAGAAAGTGAGGGAGAGAGTCCTAGAAGGACAAAAACCACGCAGATTATGAATAATAGATAGTTTGTTTTAAAACTAAATAATCGGGTCTCGTCTTTTTACATAACAACACTATTCTTATATCTTGGCTTTTTTAAATTTAAGAAATGTGGTCTTACGCTGTAACCCACAAAATAAAATATCTCTTATACTTATTTTGTTATAAATAAAAATAATTTGGGTATATCTTTTAACACACCAGGGGCGTATTCTTTGGGTATGCTAGTCCTGCGCCGCATACCTATAATGATATGGACTAGTTTTTTGTTTAAATCAATGTTGTCTGTGCTGTGTAAACAAGAATGTTTAGATTGTTAATAAATATACATGTAATGAATTAATAATTTTAAAACTAATATTGGTTCATATTCCAAGAATACTGTGTCTTAAGTAATTCTTCTTCCAAAAGGTTCTACTTTGCACAATGGGAAACCCAGGGCTTGCTACTTTAAAAACACAAGGAAGATAGGGAGGCTCTAATGAACTTGCCCAATGTCTATGGGGTTACAACACCTTTCTTTCCGCTCGTCCATAAGTAATTGGGCAATGAGATCGGTGTTTTCACAACCCAGGTCATGCTGTTCCTGTGAAGCAAGCTAAGCATTGTGCCTTATTGGAAAAAGATTCAAGATCACAATGTTTATATATTAAATTAATTTAGTATAGTTTAAGAAAAAATACATAAAATAAATATATAATTAATTGTAAAATAATAGTATACGTAACAATCTTTAAATTATACACTAATTAAATACATTGATTTATATTTAGTTATTCTAGTCACATGTATTATCATGAATGTGGCAAACACATTTAACCATTCTTTCAAATTTAGGCATTTCAGCTCTAATAGAGTTAGGAAGGGGGGAGGGGAGGTAAGGCGGGTGACGAGGCTACTTTAATCGTTGTTGACGGTAATTCTTGTTTTTCTTTAGTAGAAAGGATCGTGGAGTTTTAATAGTGTTCTTTTAGTTTTTGTTTTACATTAACGACTTATTAGTTATTGCTCCAAAAGTCAGGAGTAGGATTTCACCATTTCAAGATGATTTAGAAGGAAAGGGTAAAATAAAATATATTTTCTTATAATTCACTTAATCAGTGGCGCACCCAGCCAATCAAGGCTGTAGCAAGAATGAAATTTTGATGGAGAGAGCGGGTTTTGGGTTGCACAGCCACCTACGACCTGGAGTCTGAAAATATTTATGAATATTAAATGCCTTTATAAATAATTTTGGGTAGTTTTATAGTAATTAAGTAATTTAAATAATACAAATAGTATCGAAGCTATTATTTGTATGTTTTTTTCAATTGTTAATTTTGTGTGTAACGGTAAACATTTTAAATATTAGGCTTAAGTCTGAAACCTTGTCTTAAAATGTAGCAAGTACACTCTACACATCTTCAATGTTATTTATAATTAATATTATTTAAATTTCTATTAACAATATTTGTGGTGTTGAGGAAAGAGGTGGGGGAGTCAAATACACTGTTTGCCCCTCTCCCCGCTGGGTGCATCGCTGCTTACAGCAAAAGATATGTGTAAATATGTTAGCAATAAGCCAATGACGTAGCGTTAGAATATTAATAGTCCGAAATAATCCCCCCTATGTTAGTCATAGTTTACACATCTAAATAACTTCTGGAGCATAAATTCTCAAGTTGGGAGACTCGTTTGTTTCCAAACAGCATTGCGTGAGATAAGTTAGGCTCTGAGAAATAGTTTTAATTGCAACGTGAGTTGGACAATCCACCTGATTCCCTCTCACCAAGATCTGATGGACGCTTGATCGATGTATCACTTCGTTTTACTCTTATTATGATTGTTTGTTTTGAGTATTGCTAATTGTGTGCTTTTAATTACAATAGGCTAATTGAATAGGATCTGTTTCTCTTATGCATTCAGAAATGTGCCCATACCACTCTTAGCCCCGACATTAATATTTACTTAAATTTCTAACCATGTAGATATCATTACAATTTGAGGACCGTCTATGTGGTCAAGTGGTCATAGGTTCTGGCTACGGACCCAGAGGTCCCGAGTTTGAGTCCCGGTGCTTCTAGATTATCTGAGAAGCAGTGGGTCTGGAACAGATTAGATTCAGCCTAGAGTGGGTAAATAAAGAGCTACTCGAATAAAGTAGTGGTGGCTCCGGTATGGAAAGCTGAGCTTAATGGCTGGAGTCATCGTTGTGCTGACCACATGACACCCTCTATCCTCAAGATTTGTCACTAATTCGCCAAACAGTTTGGTAGCCTCTCGGTAGGTATAGTCTGAATGCGGGCTAACACCATGGAGTTACTTTTATTATATCTTATTATATTTATCGTTATGGATAAATAAAAGAAGAGAGAATATGGGAGGGGAAGAGGTGGGGGGGGGGGGCTCAACATTTCCTAAGATAGCACACAGTTAAAGGGAAATAATAAATGTTCGAGAACCACTGTTCTGTATGAACACATCTTCAAATATATCCCTTGAAATAATCCCTTGACGTTCTTGAACAACAGGGGTTGAAGGTCCTCGGCCCCCAAATATCCGTTGCAACTTTAGTACAGCATACCCATTAATTTTTCTCAGAATACGCCACTGTAACACACACAACCGATATATTCAAAGAAACCTACTATGTATGAAATATAATTAGTGTGAGCTTGTACTTGATAGGAAAACAATACCAATATAACTAGAATTATTGTGTACTAAATGTTCAGAGAGTAGGATTGAATTGAATTGAATAAAAATAGTCCAAGAATCATTCTATTTTAAATGTAGGCATACCTTACGAACATATACCAATAATTTTCGGACTTTGAAATACATATGGTTTTTAATGCAATTTGGGCCTGCCTATTAGTGAATATAATACAATTATTCACGGACCTCGGCTTTTATTGCTACACGAGCTAATAAAAATTTTATTAACAAATTATGTTTTAAATTTAAATAAAGTAATAGTAATCTTGTTAATCCCAATAAAAAATTGTTTCGAGTAATTTTTGCATAAATATTTCCTTGTTACATATTTGATATAGTTATTAGGTACGTGACATATTCATTTAATTGTAAACGAACTAGGTTTTCTTTATTACAGTCGTCATGTAATTAGTTACAAATAACTGTATTAAGCTTAAATAATGTGTAGTTCCCTTGAAAAATTGTTTTTGGGTTTCAAACGTAAATATTTAAGGCTATTTCTTGCAACATACATTTTTAATATACAGATGTTTTAAATGTAAATAATGTAGGTTTTCCTTGCTATGTTATTATATAATTATTCCAAGAATTGGTGTGTTTGGTATAAGATGTTTAGATCTTCATATTTTTACAAAATGCTATTTGTTGTTATTGTTGTTTGTTTGAAGTGATGATTGAAGGTAATCACAAAATGCGAATTGTATCGATTATTGTGTGTTTAGCACTAGAGTATAGCAGTGGTGTAGTCCTAAAAAAAAAGGCACCGTTGCGTTTGTTCTCCTAATTCGAAGTAATTTATATGTATGCATACTAAGTGGAAAATTAGATTAACCATTTAATATTTAAAATTTTAAAATATATTTTAGTGGTTTTAAAATACAAATTATATATATATATATATATATAATATTTAAAATTTTAAAATATATTTTAGTGGTTTTAAAATACAAATTATATAAATATATATATATATATATAGTAGTAATTAAACGCAATCTCTTCAGCTTATGCTAACTACTAAACCAATGAACAGAATTAATTTCTATTATGCTCAGGAACATCACAAAACCCAATTATGTCTCCAGCTCTCACTTATTATACAACAAAGTCAGAACGTATGGTAGTGGGTCCCATTGCTTCAAAGATGGACCATTTAATTTGATAAACATTAATGCTGTAGCATGATTTATATAAATAGAATAGTATAATGAAGTGGTTATTAAGAGCTTTACAATAAAACTACGCCCCGGCTCAAAACAGCTACAAAGAAGTGATCTTAAGCAATCTACCGGGAGTTTAAGAAACTCTAAAATACGCCTTCCTCCACAGTCAACGTAGTCTAAAAATAAATTCAATACATTTGTTTTCAGTTCTGTTCCAAGGCGGCTGCAACTTTTTTTTTATGGAGTCCTTGATTGTTGACACTTCCATATTATTATTCGGCCATAAATTTAAGTTCAGTGTGTCAAAATCCTTAAAAACATAGACTACTTCCTTTGACAAAAGTGAATGTCTTTCTTTCATTTAATAGATTTAAATGGTTGTGAAACTTGTAGCTAATAAATTGTGCACAATGCTACTCGAAATAATTGCAGCCGATTTAATTAGTAGTGTCACGACTTGTCAATGAAGTAAGTCCACGCCACGAAATTACCCACTCTCAGCGGCTTTTAGACTTTCTTTTATTCTTTCGCCTTGTCTGGATTTAATTGATTCAATCATTCTTACTGTACGATGTATCAGCTAATCAGCCTTATTAAGAATATGTTAGCTCCCTGGCGGTTCCTCTGAAAGACTCATCAGTTATTCAAGTGCGTCACATCACACATTAACCCCTTTGAACTCATTTAGTTTAACATTACCCAACATTTTAATTTTACAATGGAATTTTGTATTGAGACATTGACTTCAGCCTTAAAGTAAATTATTAATGCCTGGGAGAAGTTCCAAACGGACTCAGCTGTTCGAAAAATGCGGACTCATGAATTATTAGTAATAATTTCCTCTCTTCATTTACTACTTTGAGGTATTCTATTAAGTCAAACACTCATCTAAATTAGGCTCGCCAACACTCAGGTACAAGAACATAGTGTAAGTATTAGCGTATGTGGAGAAAAGGTTGGTTGAGGCTATGATAAATGGGTAGCCGTTCTAAAATAACTACAATATCGCATGTACTCTAAGATACCTTGAATGTTTGATTAATCTAGCACACCTTTGTTATGCATCGCGAGGCCTTATCGCATCCAGGTTTGGTGCCGAATTTCTGTTTCAAATCCACATTTATAAACCCTTTAAAGCACCAGGGTGGCACCCCGGCAGCTAATAAAGTACCAGGACACCGCCCTGGCTCAACTATAGCACTGGAGAGTAGACACACCTGTGTCTGGTGACTAACATAATTTTTGACAAATTAATAATTTGCTGAGTTTCCTGGTTATTAATATTATACAATTCCTGGACATATTAGTACACTGTATTCAATGAAAAGTGAGCATGAACACTTTCTATGCATATGATGAAATAATTAAACAACCATTTTGTTTGATTTTTAATTCAAAGTATAATATTTTCTGGCTTGTGAAATATTACAAATCCTAAATAGATTATTATGCTAACTAACGTGTGCAGACTTGCTTTGTTACTTACATATTATAATTTCTAGAGCTGTATTTTGTTTTCTTAAACAAATAATGCTATTAATATTGTTAAATTTATTAATAGTCCCCCCAATTTTAAATAACTTCCCGTTTACTACTCTTCTCTTATATATATATCATCAACCTCTTTCAACATAAACTCACCCCATGTAACCAGAAAATGTATTAGACCCAATCCGGCTACTGATTTCTTCGACACAAACACGTATTGGTAGATCACCCCGTAGAGACGAACAGCGAGCACCGTATGGAATCTGATCGGGTTGATATCGACCCAGTGACTTGGGTCTAAGAGCCCGGGAAGAGGGGAGGTTCTAGGGCTAAACTCCTTGAAAGTTGCCGCGTGGATCAGTCCTTTAAAGCCACATTCCTACACTTGTCTGGCGTCCTTAGTTGCGGCACTTTCAATATAAGACCACGCTCCAATGGAAAATAAATACCCAGACCTATGGTAGAAAATGTATCTATAGCATTAAACTTATTTTACCATACAATAGGCCTACTAATGTGACACTCATGAGCAGACATACTTGTTTGAGAGAGGCAAAGGGAATTTTAGCTGTTTAAAGCCAATTATACCAGTTCGAATACATAGGTAAAGAATGACGTAGACACGAGATGGTAAGAGTTTGATTACCACGAAAATATTAAAGACTTTATTTAGTTATATTTTAATATTATCTGTAAACTGTTCTTCCTCCTAATTCTTATGCTTATTCAAGATTGAAAATTAAATACTTACTTTGTTGTTTCTGGACCAGAAAATAAAGCTATTAAAGAATTGATATAATTAAATCTTCTTTGTTATTATTTTATTACCTTCTTCTTATTTGAGCCCTAGTCTTCTATGACGACATGTTTCAGTTATATATGTTACAACATCTTCAGCTCTTATTTATGATTATGATAATTTATTTTAAATACATATTATCGGAAGGTTTGTTAAATTTTGAAGTATTCTCTTTTATTCTCTTCTTCCTAATACTTCAAAACTTCACAAAACTTACCATAATAGTGTATTTAAAATACATCATCGTCTTCATAAATAAGACATGAAGATGTATCATATAACACCCAAACATGTCATATAAGACTAAGGCTCAATTAAGAAGAAAGGAATAAACTAATAACAAAGAAGATTTAATTTTATCATTTATTACTCCTTACCAAATAAATATGAACATTATTAAAAATATTAAAGAATTGCAAACATAAAGTAAGAATAATCTATATACAATTTTCATGTGTGTGTGTGTGTGTGTGTGTGTGTGTGTGTGTGTATGTGTGTGTGTGTGTGTGCATGTGTGTGTGAGGAGAAAGAATGTGTTTGTGAGAAAGTGAGAGAGAGTGTGTGAGAGAGAGAATGATAATATGTAGAGGAGAATAAGTGATTAAGTGTGAGAGAGTGTATGTGTGTGAAAGAGAGAAAGTAAAATATTGGGATATTGGGTAAAAGAGAGAAAAAATGTGAAAGCGTGTAAGAGAGAGTTTTAGAGAGAAATTTAGAGAGGGATAAATTAGATCAGAAAGAGAAAATTAGAGTGAGAGAAAGTTTCAGAGAGTGTGTTTGAGGGAAAGAGCTATAGAGAAAATTTGAGAAAGTGAGTGAGTTTGAGAGAGTGCTTGAGAGAGAATTATTTTGAGAAAGAAAGAGAGTTTGAGGTAGAGAGGGTGATATTGATATTGAGAGAGAGAGAATTTGTGGGAGAGTGTTCAAGAGATAGAACGTTCGATGGACAGAGCGTTTGAGAAAGAAAGAACTTTTGCGATAGAGAGAGCGTTTGAGAAAGTATAATAAAGATAATGAGAGAAAAATTGTATGATAGACAGTGTATTTGAGAGTAGAGTGTGTGAGAGAGAAAATGAGAGAACATTATTTTTGAGAGTGTGTCATAGTGTGTGATTGTGCATGATTTTGTGTGTGTGTGTGTGTGTGTGTGTGTGTGTGTGTGTGTGTGTGTATTTCTTAGAATCCTCCAGAAGCTCTTAGATGACCTAGGAAAGTTGAAACTTTGCCAACTTATAGTAGAGACCATGGTACAGAATCTAACGGAGCCGAGTTTTCGATTCATTTTTTTGTTTGTCTGTCTGTAAGTTGGCCTAAAGCCAAAATCTCATTTTATCGATCGGACTAAAACTTGGTATCTAGGCTGTTTTTTTATTATAGAACTCCCCCTTGAATATTTTGGAAATAGATATCTGACCCTATTGAGAGTAGTTTAATCAAGGGTAAAATATATATATATATATTCTAATTTTCCCTTGAAAACGGCATCAAGGATTTTGAATTTCCAATTGTGATCATATCTCCACAACTATTTGATATACGTATGCAATAAGCTATCATTGTGAAACTGTAATACTATTTAAAATAGAGCACTTTTATCTTAAATATATTTTTATCAAACCAATAGTTTCCTAAATATATAAAATATATGTTAGTTTTTTAATTTATATACTTCAAAAAGAGTGAATTGATTGCTATGTTCTTCTGTGGACAGAGATGTTCCTCTTTTCTCAATGTTTCTGAAACTTGCATATAATTTAATTTATACTCGTCGGTGGAGTGTGATGCTGCATTTTTCCATAATGTTTCTGGAGCATTTGTTTCACAAACCTTACAAGTTTTAAGTAAGTGTCTCTATATTTAGATAAAAGAAAAAGTCTTTGTAGTGCAACATATATTTTCTTTTATATGCTTCAAATTAGATACTGGTACGTATTATTCAAGTTTAGTTCTTCTCGCGCTGACGGGCTACATTCTATAATTTAATATAATAAAACATCAAATAGCCAAATAACCAGATTACTTAGACAAACAAACTAATAACTTTTAATTTGACGAATACGGGCCTTCAACGGGCAACTGCCATAGTTTTCTATTATTTAGAAAATTAATTATAATATTTTTTATCACATTCTGTTGGATCACAGCAATAGTCCAGTTATCCACCCGAAACCTGTGAATAGCAAATGCGGGACATTTTTTAATTTTTTTCATGGGCATAACTTTTTTTGTGTGGTTTCAGCCACCCTCTTGAAAAATGGCCACCATTTTTGAATAAACTTAATTATGGCTGTTACTTGAGAATGGAAAGAGATAATACAATAATGTTCAAACAAAATAAGTCAAAAATGATATCAACAATATGTAGTCCTTTTAGTTTTTACTCTGTCTCAAACGGATTTTGAGATATGTGTATCTTCATTTATTAAACGGGGAATAACTTAACAAAATAGGATTCCACGGCAATATTAACATTTTCAGCTTGAATGTGGTCCACTGATCAATATGGCCATGTCCTCTTGCAGCTTGAGTCTTTACAAACGTAATATTTATCCATACACGCTTGAAATGTTGAAGAGAATTTGTAATTAATGTGTGTTTCAGTATAGTTAATTTAGAATATATATACAAATAATTTTGTTGAGTTCACCACTAAATGTTAGATAAAAAATTATTTAGTTTTTGAGATATTTCTTAAGCTAGGTTAAGATTTCATGTCTACCTAACACCCGCCATTTTGTTTCCCCTTCCAATTCAATATTGCCAACTTTACTTCTTTTGTTCTTCTAGTAAGGCATGAAAACTCCTAGAATGATTAAAAAAAAAAAGTTTCCTTGTAGTTATTGTTTTACTTGAACTTTTATTAATGTGTTGTTTAAAAAAATATTATTCACTTTTGCATTTATTTTTTGTTTTATAAGTAAAACTACAGTGAACTTCAAACCCTAAATGACCACCCAGGCCTCGTCTCATAGAACCAAACGATATTTACCATTAAGGGTCTCCAAACCTAAATAAAAAAGTTTAAATGTAGTGATTTGTGTGTTGTCTGTAATAGATTATAGAAATCCAAACAAAATCCTCTTCAACAAACAAATGGAGAGATACAGTCAAAACTTAAAGAAAAAGTGGTGGAGGGAAAAGATTTAGGCACATCATAGCTTTACGAACGTTTATAAAGTGAATGTTTATCAAATAGAACTCACAAGATATTTATATTAAACATCACACGCATAAAACTAGATGAGACAAAGGCACAAAAGAACTCTGCAACCAACCTTCGAAATAAGATCTTTCTACACAAAACCTGGAAAATAACGCATCTTTAAATAACGAGGTAACCGTGGCCAAGGCGCTCTTGAAAGCTCATATGTGATTGGTTTGGAATCGGTGGAAAGTAAATAGGTCAGAAATAAGAATACAATTAGAGAATCAGCCCAATATGACAGAATCTAATCTTAAACTGTATGGCATACTTTTTCTAGAAGGGTGGAATTTGTTGAAGAAAAAGAATAAGCTAGTGTTTAAAAACATTTCATTTTGTAATATAGAAGGAGGAATATCAAAAGCAGTTTCATTATACATTACTTACCATAAAGACTGCTGGAAAATATATTTCTGTCCTGTGTACAATGTTCAAGCAAGTGAAAAATCAGAGTAGACTAGTGAGAGGAAAATGTGGGTTAGGGAAATGAAAAACAAGGATTTCTTTCAACTTTGCTTTTGTTACTGAGTAAATCGGTATTAAAAAGGAGAGTTACACACTAAGCGATCTACTTTGGGAGTGTGAGCAATTACAGCAGGAGCGATTGCTTACTGATATTGAAATAAGATACATCTGCAATAACATATATGTGCTTAGTACTTTACGTGTAAATCTGGAGAAGCATTTTGAAAATAAATTAAAACTTAGGTCAAGATACCAATGAAACAAGTCTTTTATATATTAGTCTTCACAAAGCATGAGGCTCATACGTAGAAAATGCTGCAAATAATTGAGGAACAGATAAACTAATATTGATCAAAATTGTTGCTAAAATAACGAACAATAAATAGAATAAACCTACAGTAGTGAAATGGCCTTGCAGTGTCAATGTATTGGGAACAAATTGCACTCCCGATTATGTTTACAAAATTATAACGTTGCTGGTTAATCCCCAGGCCGAAATAGAACACAACTTAGATGTAGTGCCTGAAAAACCTCAACCAGCTTTATGCTTCTTGAGTCAGGTTAGCATGCACCCCATAACTAGTAAACGACAACCCCTTCATGTTGTTTTGTCAATGGTTATGGACGATGGGACTGGAAGGAAAGAAAGCATTCGTATCCTTAAGAAGTTGTGGATGGGAATTCCACCCAACGCTGTATTAAATTCATTATCAGCATTGGCTACTCAAGAATTTAAGCAGACCAAGATTTCAAAAGAGTCCAATATTGATGAAGCTGGTCAAATTTGTCTACCCAAAATTATTTCAAGACAACCAGACACCATAGTTATGGGCAGTGATGATTCTAGAGACGATGGATTAACCGATTCAGAAACCAATCATTATATACGATGTTATAATGTATCAACGAATAGAGATACATACTTCAACGGGAAGCTCATAAATGGACTGAAGATTAAAATCAAATATGAAAAGAATAAATTTATCAGATTTTTCAAGAAAGTGGGCAGCCCCAATTCAACCAAAACTTGAAACTCTATATGAAAAGCAGCATATATAAGATAAATGTGAAACATTTAATTTCAAGTGCTATCCTCAACCTTCGACTGAATAATTTGTAACTATTGTGCCAGAGTGGTGTTAACAAATTTAAGAGATTAAGGATATGCCATTTTTCCAGTTGGTTTAAAACCAGATGCTATGTAAATATCCCAACAGATAGACCAAACAAAGTAATTTAGAGATGTAGTACTAGGAAGTTTCCTCACTGAAAAGGTTAGCTGGTAGTTTCTTCCTGCTTCGGTGGCCGCATGGTCTAGGGCGCTACTCTAGCAATAACCTAGACAGCCAATAAAGAAGAGATCGTGTTTCGATTCCGGTTGGATATACTTAGAAAGTTTTTTTTTTCCTAAATGGTTTCTCACTTTCTTTCTGATCGTGTTTCGATTCCGGTTGGATATACTTAGAAAGTTTTTTTTTCCTAAATGGTTTCTCACTTTCTTTCTCTACATAAATGCAGGTAAATTCAACACTTAATGTTTTTCTCTTTTTGAACATCGGTCTTGGATATTTCACATTATTGTGAATGTCTTATGCTCCCCGCAGATTCTGATGACGGTTAACACTTTTTTCCCCAACACGTCATAGTATTTGTTCTGCTTGTACGGATAAATTAATTAGGCTAGTGGGATAGGAATGAGGATTTTATTAAAAATCCCCCTAAGTTAGGGTGACCAAACGTCCTGGAAATCCAGGATTGTCCCAGATTTTTCACAAGTATTTCGGCATCCCGAAAAATAGTTTCAGGACGCTCAATTGTCCCAAATTTGCCATTTTCACATATAGCTCAGTGAATGTTAACGATTTTGTTTACTTCAGTCACTACTGACCACTCCTTCAAAATGGCAAATTGATTCATTTTGTGTGACCAGGCCGTACTGATTAAAGT